>JASDQU010109102.1:50760-64353 GCA_032191745.1 Picea mariana
AGTTCTCAAACTCTCATTTCTTCCAGAGAGATTTCTCTAAAACGACAGATCGTCTGCCACACATCCTCCTCAATCGATGGTTCTTCTCCTGCTTCAGGACTTTGGCCTCCTCAACCATATCAACAGTCCTTTAGGTCCCTCCTCGATCAACTATCGATATATTCTCTGAGTCTTCAAACCTTTTCCTCTCTTTTCTTTTGGAGTTCTAGATCTCGCGCTGCGTGTCCACCTTCACATCGACGACTCTCGTCGCTTTGGATTTCCAGACTTCGGAAATCTCAAATCTCAACTCTCACTTTTCCCCAATGGATTTTATTCGAAATTGATAATCCACTGATGCATGTACCTCTCAGATGAACAGATGTGATCCCTTCGCGTCTTCGGAATTCATATTTCTCAGTTCTCAACTTTCACTCCCCCTCGACGTATGCAGATTGTTGCCACGTGTCCTCTCGAATCAGGTGGTTGATAGTTACTTCGAGTCTTTACTCAAAATCCACATATTTATGCCATGTCCCTGTTACAAAGAAATCCCCTTGTGGACAACTGCATTCCCTATTGGACTCTATACTCCTAAGACCAAGACAGAAAGGGTGCTAACTTTGGTCACTGACATCCTTTTAAACCTAGCTAAACTAATGTATAGAGAAGAGGAAGAAAGATGTACCTTTTTTAATGACATTTGTCCTCACACATTTTGAGTTGATATTTGATCCCCAAGTTCCTCGACAAGTCCTACAAATCAAGAAAAGACATAACAAGCTTGCTATTCCACTAAGATTAGCTTAAAACCAGATCTATCTACTAGAGACAAGTTCCTATAGAATAGACACAACCTTGAAAGAACATATGTATATTAATGAGAACAATAGAGAATACTTACAGACCTTTGATGAAGGTGCAACAACCTCTCCCATCTCTCCTTGTCCAACCCTTTTCTCAAGTAATCCACACACAAACTGATTATGCTTCAATGACATCTCCCTTATGAGATCATAAGTTCGATTCCTTCAATGTTTCCCCTTTTCACCATGAAGAGACCTCCTTATATAGGCTTGGAGAGGTATAACCACTTAATAAATTATTGGGATAGGTTGAGGATCTTTCCCCTTTAGTTGTGGATCTTGCCTAAGATCGAACCTTGACCTCAGATCTGAATCCAACCAACTCCAGAGATGAGGGGGATTCTTTCCTGATTTTCCTGAACAATCCAAAATTTGCTCAAAAAGGCCAGCGCTCCCTCAGAATGGGGAACAAAGTGTTGCAAAACTCCCCCAAAAGAGGTTACAAAGTGTTGGCACTCCCTAACAGTGTATAGGGGAGTGTTGCCTTCCAAAATTGATTTTTCAATGGTTTTTTCCATGGAAAAATACTTGTACTCTTTGTCAAATGATTTCTCCTCTTCAAAACCAATATTTTGAGGTGTCTTTTAAGTGTTCTTGATAATGTCACCTGAGACACAACATAGGAAAGATGACAGTATGATATTTGCGACACTTGCGGCCAAAACGTGGCACTTGCAACATTGATAATGATGACACTAGGCCATCATTGTAATGAGTAATTTTGATGTGTAACAGATTGCCCCCCAAAGTGTGAAATTAGAAGAAGGGAACTAATGACTGAAGTACTTTGTAGACTTTTTCGAGAAAGGGTATGGACTCAGAGAACCTGGAAGAATCTGCACACAACCATCAAACAAATATTATAACATATTTCAAACCCAAGGCAAGCATACCTATGCTTGAGTGATAAAGACTTTCAAGGTATGGCTGCCGTAAAATACACTACAGATCCATAATTGTATTGACAAAAAGGGTATAGCCACTGAAGATACAATGTGGATCTATACTCCCATGACCTGAACTGTGGATCCATGAAGAATACACAGTGGATCTACGAGACAACAAGACATAGCCACGACCAATACAAAGTGGATCTATGAGACAATATATGTGTCATTGTTCAAAATAAACTCTGTCGCAACCTGGGCAAAGTAAAAATAAGAGTGGCGACTCAACCCAGGGTCTTCTCACCGATCTCGATGTAGTACGAATCTAACCATGTGAATAGATGTCTTGATGTCGAAAATGGAAAAAAACACTTGATTATCGGTCAATGAGGGCAATCACCATTGATGTTAATGATTCCCAAGGTACTATAGTACATTCCAATGAATTTCAATGAATGAGATGAATTCAAACATCTATGGAATCATCCGATCATAGGTCAATGATGTAAACCCATTGTCGGAAGCGATGAGGCCTACCATTGAGGCATGCAGGTCCCAAAGTACTAACTGGTTTCTAAGTCTAGTTCCCGGATAATGTGTTAAAGTCGACAGGAACAAAATCGTTGAAGGAGGGCCTTGATGTATCCCCCATCAATGACATGAAACTGACACAAAGATGTAAATTGGTGGATCAAAAGAACATGGACTGACATGGGTATTGAAACAGGAAATTTGTGATGGTTGAATCTCAAGGAAGATACTTCCCTTGAACACTAAGGCACGACATCAGAAACATGACATGGACCAAAACGCGATAATGCAATGGATACTGTGACTTTCGTCAGGTGACCCAAAGGAGTAAGGAAACTCAAAGGATTGGTTCAATGCAGAGGTTCAGTAGATTAAAAGGTGTGCAAAGACAAAGTGTCGTGTTCAAGGGTGACTGTAAAGGTGACTGCTGATGTTCTCAAAAAATGCTCGGCTTGCTTCTTTCAATTTTCCCCCCATCTACATAGACGAGTACCTATTTTTTATTTAACGAGCTTGAGGAGGGTAACACATGCTCGATATAACTCACCTTCGGTAAGTTCCTCTTCCTTTTTTTAATGAACTGGAAGAAGCAAGGATTCGGTCCCATATGGTCCCTTCAATGTATTATTGTTTAACGAGTCTAGAGAAGGTAAACACGGTGGTTTTTTATATTTAGAGAGTCTGAAAATGACTTAGAGACGACTCCAGTGTTGTCCTCTTTCGTAATGTTAGTCTCACGAGGCTTAAAAAGAGATAATTATCACTCAAAAGATGCCCTTTCAAACCTTTTAACAAGTGGGAAAGGAAGCAAGATCACTCGGCAATCTTTTCATGTTTAGGGAATCTGAAAACAAATTAAAGATGACTCTAGGGGGCTCCTTTTTTGTGTATCCATGCGAGTCCAAAAAAGAGATAAAAGTTTACTCGGTGCGTTCTTATGTTTTTCCGAGCATGAGAACGAACTAAGACTATGCTCGTTAATGTGACAAGATGAAAATCGAAAAAAAACTTCTTTGAAACCTATAAATAATGTCGAAACTACATGCCAGCGTATTAATAAGGCCTCCAAAATATTTCTCAAAACCCCCAAAAAACTATTTCTTCGGAAAAAATGAAATTTATAATAGTAAAATGGGGTAAAAATGTCTTTTACCATTTCATTTGTGCAAAGATTTGTTGCAGTGGAGAAATTTAGCTTTGGAGGGTGATTATTGCGTTGACTGGTGCCGTAGCTATGGTCAGCTATTTTTGTCATTGTCTGGACCAGGTTGGTTCTCTTCTTCCTCTCTTTAATTTACGCGGTTTACATTATGTTTTTAGGAAAAAATTGGGTTCAAAAAATGATTCCCTAGGATGACACAAGTGCTCAAAAAGGGTCGACACTCCTCTAGAACGTTAGGGGGAGTGATAACCAATTTTTTGAGCGCTTCTCCAAGCTTAAAGATAGAGCACTAGCACTGTGACTTTATAGTGAAGAGGGTGCTACCCAAAATACACAAAAAATGGCCAAAAACTGCCAGTGCTCCTCCAAAAGGTAAAGGGGAGAATTCTCTATTTGCATAGCGCTCTGGTGGCCCTTCTGAGGGAGCGTTGGCACCCTGGTGTGAGTGTAAAGGGAGAGTTGGTCTTATAACAAGAGCACAAATGTTTTTTTAAGTTTTTCATTGCCCAATAACTGCCAAAAAAACATGACTAATGACTTTTGATTGTTAATGATTGTAGGTAAATTTGGCAAAAGTCATGATCGAGTGGAAAGAAAGAGAGCATGAGATCGATGATGTGGACGCGTTGCAAAGTCCCCTATAAAGGGCCGCATTGAGGAATTGTGGTCTCCTCAAGCTCTTCAAGATGCAAAAGATGAAGAAAGAGATTCTTTTTCTCGAGTATATGATCAGCCTGTGGAACGTTGTGGAACAGGGGTTCCAAATTGGGACGCAACTTCTTACCATTGAGTTGGAAGATGTGTACTTCCTGACCAGCCTCTCAAAGAGAGGGGCCCCAGTTATTTTATCCGGACAGAGGTCACTTCCTGTGCTTGTAGATGAGTACTTGGAAAACCATTGCATCCTGAGATCAAGACTGGTGGGGGGTAGAATCGCAATCAAAGACATCAGGGATCTACCTCTTCGGTCCATTCTAGTTTCCATTACGAGTATAGTGGGAAGTACCAACTCGCACTTAGTTTCAAGATCACAGTTGGCCTATGGTTTACAGTGTCTAGAGCCAACACTATTTAACTGGAGTGGAGGGTTCCTTCAGAATGTGAAGGAGAAAATTATGAGGTGTAGATCAGGGCAGCAGAAGAAGTTCGAATACGGTTCATTCTTGGTTCCGTTCTTCTTAGAACACATTCCTCAGATGCAACCTCATATTGCATTAGTAGTACGGTAGGAGGGAGAACCACGTAGGGAGAGATGGACTAGTCTGTCTCCGAGGCTAGGATCAGAGTCAGAGTTCAAGTTCACCGGTGATTTCTTCGCTTGGCTAACACGCCAATTGATCATGATAGAGGACTCCCCAGTGGATTCGCCAATTTCTGTTATAGAGAAATCCCCCTGCAGACAAGTGGATTCCCTCTTGGACTCTAGACTCCTTAGACCAAGATAGAAAGGGTGCTAACTTTGGTCATTGACATCCTTTTAAACCTAGCTAAACTAATGTATAGAGAAGAGGAATAAAGGTGTACCTTTTCTAACGACATTTTTCGTCACACAGCCTAAGTTGCGCTTTGATCCCCAAGCTCCTCGACAAGTCCTGCAAATCAATCAAAGACATAACAAGTTTCCTATTCCACTAAGATTAGCTTAAAACCAAATATATCTACTAGAGAAAAGTTCATGTAGAATAGACACAACCTTGAAAGAAACAGGCCAAGCACATATGTATATTAATGAGAACAATAGAGAATACTTACATACCTTTGATGAAGGTGCAACAACCTCTCCCAACTCTCCTTATCCAACCCTTTGCTCAAGTAATCCACACACAAACTGATTGTGCTTCAATGATATCTCCCTTATGAGATCATAAGTTTGATGCCTTCAATGTCTCCCCTTTTCACCATGAAGAGGCCTCCTTATATAATCTTGGAGAGGTCTAACCACTTAATATATTCTTGGGATAGGTTGAGGATCCTTCTCCTTCAGTTGTGGATCTTCTTTAAGATCGAGCCTTGACCTCAGATCCGAATCCAACCAACTCCAGAGATGAGGGGGATTCTTTCCTCATTTTCCTCAACGGTCCAAAATTGGCTCAAAAATGCCAACACTCCCTTAGAATGGGGCACAAAGTGTTGCAACGCTCCCCCAAAAGAGGGTACAGAGTGTTGGCACACCCTGACAGTGTATAGGGGACTGTTGCCTTCCAAAATTGATTTTTGAGTGGTTTTTTCCATGACAAAAGACTTGTACTCTTTGTTAAATGATTTCTCCTCTTCAAAACCAGTATTTTGAGGTGTCTTTTAAGTGTTCTTGAAAATTTCACCCGAGACACGACATAGGCAAGATGACAGTATGATATTTTCGACACTTGTGGCCAAAATGTGACACTTGCAACATTGGTAATGACGACACTAGGCCATCATTGTAATGAGTAATTTTGATGTGTAATAGTCCCCCTTAATCTGGTGGCTATGAATTACTTCGGGACTTTACCTGGAGTCCATTGATTTATACCATGTCTCTTCTAGATTAGACGGTCCAGATTCACTTCAGGTCTTCGGGGTTCAGTAGTCTCAATTCTCAACCGAAACCCCGGTATGATTCACCTGGAGCTCGCGATATATTAACGCATATCCTCTTTAAATCAATGACCCTTGTCTCCTTCAAGACTTCGACCTTCGGAGATCTCAGATCTCAGTTTTCCTCACTCTTTGTTTCTCCTGGAATGGTTTTATCAGGAGTTTGTGATATGATGACATGTGTCCTCCCACAGATCGATGGCTCTCCACTGTTTCGGTTGTTCAGGCTTTGGCAATTTCAAACTCTCCTCCTTCGCGTTCTCCCGAAGTGATTCCACCCGGAGTTCACGATCTGTCGTCACACGTCCTTCTGGATCTACGGTCAAGATTCTCTTTGGCTTTCTGACTCTTCAACTTTCAGGGCTTTGTGAGTTTGTCTTACTCCTAACTTGGAAACCTTCGAAGTAGTTTTCCCCAAAGTCTCTGATCTATCGATACGTATCTCCTACGGGCCCACAGACAGGATCTACTTTGGTTGTTTGTCCTTTTCCATGTCCACAAACCTCTGAAGTTGTGGATCTTACGCCACCTATCCTCCTTGACGATGGATGGTCCCAAATTACTTCAGGACTTTGACAAATCCACTCTTCTGTGCACACAAGGGTTAATTCTCGTTCACTTACTTCCAGATCCAATGATTACTGGTCCTTCACGCTTAGATCCAACATATGGGATTTGTTCGTCTCCTCTGTTCTTCCTTTTTTTACTGGATGTTGATCCAATGGTCTATGCTCCTCTCCACAACCGATCTAATAGCTATTTCCGCCCCTCCTCCTTAGCTTTCGACTTCCTCTAGCTTAGAGGATTTTCTAAGTATTCAAATGCCTCAGCCTTTGTTCCTCCTACGAGTCCATCTCTTGGACTTCATCTGCACTTATGAAAATATCTTATCTCTTTTGAGCTTTATCTTCTTGAAGATATCGATTTCCCATGCACTCCTTGCATTTCGTGGATCTCGTCAAAATCAGGTCGAAGGTCCATGGCGATCGATGGTTCACAGTAATTGCAGGGCCCCAACATGCGTGCTCTTTATCAAAGAGCTCAACCTCTGCAATATGGAAAGTGATCACTTGACTCTAGTATATTACTAGTCGTTGATCTTCCATCCCCAACGAGATCAATGATGTGGGTTGATTGTGGGCCATGAACTAGCAGGTCTGCTAAATTCACTTTCGCACTACACAATGATTCCCAACCGTCGATTAAATCAAGTGGCTGGTGTTTGATTCGGTAACTNACCTCCTAGATCTAACAGTTGGGATGGTTCTCGGGCATCCTCAGATCTAAGGCTCAGAGTTAACTTCGAGAATTCAAGCATTTTACCTCCCTTATGACGAACTCGCTCAGTTCGTCAAACTCGCAAAGTTCGAATGACTCCAAGGGTTAACTCCCATGCTCTTTCCCATATCCAACAGTCACAACAGGCCGTGGCTTCTTCCGAACAGTTTTCTTCTATTCGTCTTCCAAAAAAGGGAACCTTCCCTTTCAATGCTTCAACCTCTCTACTCTTCCTGATCTTTGTTATCTCTAAGGGGCTTAAGATATGTGCGCTCTTTCTCTTGAACTTAACACTTGGAATAATCCTTCCACGCACCCCATACACTCATTCCTCAAATCTAGAACTTGAGTGGTTCTTGGTCTCTGCCTGCCTCGCAGAGAGCCTGTGCATACGTGCACTATCTCTCTTGATATTTAACATACTCCCTCCTCCAAGGGACTCAGAAATACTAGGAGTGTCGACATGCGTGCGTGAAACTATGCCCAAGGTCGACAAACTCATAGTTCGTAGATCTAGCTTAAACCACCACAGGTCACAAGCATTTACGAATAAAAATACGTCCAATCCATAATTTATTAAATACACAGGAATAAAGAGATATAGTATAACCATTAAGCAAACATACACATCCCTGGGTCCTTCACAGTATATCCCATTTCATTACATAATTACAACTTAATTTCAACAGGAATAAAGAGATACAGTATAACCATTAAGCAAACATACACATCCCTGGGTCCTTCACAATATATCCCATTTCATTACATAATTACGGCTTAATTTCATAGGGTATGAGAATACTTACCTATTACAAGTTACATCCAACCAACTGACTGTGGGTGAGTGCCTTTCCACCCAACCATAGGCTCAGAGGCATTCATTCTTAGAACTCTGGCCACCCCCATGCCAAGCCATGATATCACTAGGGAATTTATGCCATCTCTCAGAGAAACTCTCTTTCTCACAGCGAACCTGTGAGGTTTATCAGATGCTTCCTCAGCATCAAGCTCGCATTCAGGTCCTTCAAGTCATGTTCTTAGCACTTTCATTGGGTTCACACTTCTCCCTTACGAGCTTGTTCTTTCATCCCCTCTTCGCTTCCTTTGTTGTGTCTCTGTATGTATCTTACCTCCCATCCCCTAGAAGGTTTTACGACCTGTCCTATTCCTTCTATCAGAAGGAAGCTCAGGTCTACATGTCTTTGTCGTACTTCAAGCTGACATCCTACAGCTATACCATGCTTCCATTTATGGGGGTGGTTGATGATTCAACCACTGGTCCTTTCTTCATTAACTGGTTTCTTTCCTCTAGAGATATCATGGCTCATACTTCAAGGCTTCACCCCCCAATAGTCAATTATGGGAAGTTTAATAATAATACATTTACATTGTTCAGATGCCTTAGCATGGTAATCCTATTTTATGATTAATTACAAGCTGGGGGAAACATGGGTGTTACAATGTCCAACGATTCCAAACCAGATTTGATGAAGGATGCTTGGTTCAAGTTGCAACAAGGTATGATGTTACAACATAGTTACTAAAGGATATGAGATGGTATGTATTAGTTGTTTCTTCATGAGTAAGGTATGTATTTTATGTGCTTGGTTGAGGCTTGTATCATGGATGGTATGGCACATGCTTGAGGCATGTCTTGGAGGCCCTTTTTAGTATATGGTTGTATATGGTTGAGGTCCATGTTTTGGTGATATTGATACATGCTTGAGACGTACCCTTGGTACTTAGTTTATGGATGTTATGGTTCATTGTTAGAGACACATCTTTGTGATATTGGCATATATTTAAGTCATATACTTGGTATATGATCTTGGTTGTTATGGTGCATACTTGAGGCATATTGTTGAGGAATTGACAAATCTTGGATACTTGGCATATGGTATGGTATAGGTTCCGGTACATGGATGATGTACATGGTATGGTGATGGTTTTGTTATCCATGTAAGTGGATCTAGTTATAGTTGATTAATTATAGTATATCAATGACATAGACAATGAAAATGATAGTGACATGGACAATGATAGGTTGGATGATCTGTTGATCAGTTACAAGTTAATGTGACAATGACAGTGGCAGGTTGATGTATTAGTGACAGTGATAGTGACAGGTTGATATATTAGTGACAGTGGCAGTTACAGGTTCATCATTGGTAGTGATAGTTTGAGTCTACACTTATATTTCAAAGCGGCAGGATGGGGAAAGGAAAGGGGTTTGTAGCCTCCTTCGGGTTGGTGCTAGAGAACTCGAAGAGTTGGAATTTCCTTCATGTTGGTGCCTGTAAATCGGGGGGTCGTAGCCTCCTTCCAGTTGTAGCTCGAGAATTTAGGAGTTGGAGATTCCTTCAAGTTGGTTCCTGTAAATTAGGGGGTTGGTGCCTCCTTCTAGTTGGTATTGGAGAATTTGGAAGTTGGTGCTTCCTATGAATGTAATCTTTGACATATAAGAAAGCATTTTGTGGATTTCTCCCGTTTGGACTTCCACGTAAATTCTAGTGTATTGTGTATCTGTAGTTATTTGCTATACTCTATTGATTGATACTATATAAAAACATTTTAATGAAAAATTATTGCAAATATATTTTTGAAATACACATCGTGTAGAGATATATTTAAAACGAATTGCAATAAAATATGTAATTTGTTTCTTTTGTTAAAATAAAACATTGTTTAAATTCAATAAATAATTAGAGAAATCACCTTCTTACATCTATCTATCTATGATAACTCAAACTCTTTCATAAATTTCTAATCTCGTATCATGATATTCCCATAAGAAACTAAAGATGAGTGTTAAGAGAAAATAATGCAATTGTATTAAATGTAAAATTAATTATTTATGCATTGTAATTTTTTTTTTAAATATTGTGATATTATTTTAGTTACAACATAACATAAGTGTCATGTGAAAGGGATAATAAAATTTATCAAATTTAAACTAAATTATTATTTATTAAATTTATTTGATATTTAAATTATAATTTTATATAATTTAAATTTAAAAATTTATATATTAATATTAATATAAAATTTAAAAGGGAAAAACGGAAAATGAATTATTGTTATTTATCATTCAAGTAGTTAAAAACTTGATTTAATTTTAATTTTAAAATATTTGATTACTTAAAATCAAGTCTTTATCATTGGGTGGCAGGTATGATGGAGTTTCTTTGATCTTGATGGACAATGTTTTTGACATTGTTTGGGGATTGGGGACTACCTCTAACAATGAGGCATATGCACTAGAAACACTTCAAGGAATTAATCATGTGTTGCTAAACCATGGTATTCATAAAGTCTTGATAATAGGATACTCATCCATCATCAATTGGTTGGTTTTTCTTGAAAAATTACTGAAAGACACAAATCGAAATAATCATTTGGATATAACTCTACAAAGAGGTGGATAGAATGAAAAACATAGGGGTCACCCTATCTGCAAGTGTATTTGTTTTGAATAATAGTAATGGGATAAGAGCATCCCCCTCCCCATTCCATGATCATGGTTCCACTTAGGAACTCATTCCACTCTAAGGGGGTTGCAACAATTGACATTGAAGGTGGTGGGGCTCCCCCTACCACTTGTTAAATCTTATACATTTGAAGGACATGAGAATTAAAATCCCATGCCCATTTTCCTTTATTCACCACATCATTTGGACAGTGGTCATTACCACTAAATTTTGTCTACTTGAGTTTCCTATGTGAAAACCTCCATGGGTTGATCTAAGATTAATGCATGTATTGTTTGACATGGGAAACTATGAAGGAATTGGGGATAATTAGCAATTCAAGGAGGCAATTTGTGATTCCTTCGTGGCCTGCTTAATTCTTATCTCATTTTACATGGAAATTATGAAGGAATTGAGGTTAATTGGCAAGTAAGGAAGGATATTACTAATTCCTCCATGACTTTGGGGTGAAATCTAGTTCTTTGGAGTTGCCTACAGTAGAATTTGGAAGATAGAAGAGAGTATACAATAACTAGTATACTTTGGTATCAGTTCGGCATCTTGGGGCCCTTCTAGGTTTATAAGAAATAGGGGAAGCCATGTCTTATTGATGTTGTTGATGTTTCCTAGTAGGGTAAATGAGAGGTCTAAGGAAATATCTCCAAACATGTGAAAAATAGATCATGGAATCCATGGCCATGACCACTACCTTGACTTTGGAATGTGAAAAGTGGAAAAAGACTATGGCTAAAAAAATTCAAAGGAAACTAAAGTTAGAGACAAGAACATTGTGAATGTGGGGAAGCATCTCATTAGACTTAGGGATTCTTTGATCATGCTAAGGAGAAAGTAATTGGAATTATTGACTTCCTTGGATGCCCTCTTTGACTTGGAATCTCACATCATAACATGCATCAACCTCCTTCCTACAAATGACCAACCCAAATATTTGAATGAATTTATAGTGGTTGCCATGATTGAGGACTCAACTAACCCTTTTGGGGTAGAAGAAGCTACCCCATGTGGGGTGATGCTTCTTTCGAGATACAATATTTTTTATTTAATATATTTGTTGTCCAATAATTTTATTGTTAAAATATTACAATGGTTTATCCTTGAAAACTTATACACAAACTAGTTTGCATGGATTTAGTTAATGTTCTCTTATTAACAACCAACGTTGGAAGATTGGTTTTTGTCATTGATGTCAACCCTAGTCATTGGTTTTGGATCCCAATATTGATGAAGGTATTTGGAAATTAAGGACAATGCACATGTAGATACAACACCCATGGATGGATAGTATACAGCATGTCATTTCCGGTGGTAGGTGGCATGCCACATGGATCCTCATGGTTGAGGAGAAATGATTTTTTGAATACGAACATGTGAATTTATAGGTCGGACCTAAAGATAATTAAAGAAAGGAATTACAAAATGAGAAAGTGATAGGTCAACCCTAATTCCAAAAGGAAGTTTCAAAACAAGTATAAATACACATTGAAGACATATCATTTTATCATCCAAGCAAGTGTGATGGAGCTAGCATAAGTGGGTGTGCACTTGTGCCAGGGATATGTGTGAAGTTCAGCGTGGAGCAAGTCTAAGGTAACAAAGGAACAATTTTTTTAGAATTGCAAAAACCTTAGTTTTCTGAGGAAAAAAAGGCCTGACAGTATAACAAGTAGCGTACATACACGGGCTGACAGTATAACAGGTAGCGTACATACACGAGTTGATTGAATACAAATAGCGTACATGAAAAAAAAAGGCTTGAGAAATTTCTAAAGAAGGAACATCTTGGCATCTTGTTCAGGTTTTTGAGTATGGTTATGTTATGTTGATGATATTATCAGTTATATGGTGATGTAAAGCTTCATTATATTTTGTGTATTATTTGGTGGAAGGAAGGGGAAAGGATAGAGGGTTTAACCCCCTCTTTATCTTGGAGGATTGTATCTTCCCTTGGAGGTTTATCCCTCCTTTGAACTTAGAAGTTGTAGCTTCCCTTGGAATTCATTACTTGCCTTGAACAATAAGTATTGATTACTTCTCATATATTGTGCATGTTGTATTGTGGTGTATTGGTGTAACTCTTATACTATTGTTCATTGTTCATTAGATATAATTGAATTAATAATTTGGTTGAATTATAAGTTGAAAAAGTGTTTAAATTGTACTTGATACTGATTCACCCCCCTCTCAGTATCAACAATTGGTATCAGAGCAGTTTACCTTCAGTACAGTTTAACCACTAGAAGGATGGTCCTAAGAAAAAATGGAAGACCACATTCCAAATGGGATTCCACGATTTGATGGAAGCAATTATGCATATTCGAGTGATAGAGTGCAAAATTACTTGATAGCTTTGGGAGTGGATATTTTTTATTCAGTTGTAAATGGCTATGTAATCCCAAAGGATGCTCCAACCAATCTAAATGATAAGAAGTCAATGAGTTTCAATTCATAATCTAGACATGTTATTCTAGGAGCGTTGACACCAACTATTGTAAGAAAAGTGATGGGTTGCAACACAACTAAAGAGGTATGGGACAAACTTGTTGGAGATATGGCTATAACAGAAGACTGACGCAGATGGTTAAGGTTGCCATTGATGGAAATCGGTTGGTTATCAAGCACGCACAATAAATGCTGGAACACAGATGCTGGAACACAGATGCTGGAACACGAATGCTGGAACACGACTGCTGGAACACAGATGTTGGAACACGACTGCTGGAACACAGATGCTGGAACACGATTGCTGGAACACAGATGCTGGAACACGAATGCTGGAACACGAATGCTGGAACACGAATGTTGGAACACGACTGCTGGAACACGAC
>JASDQU010109102.1:70432-106266 GCA_032191745.1 Picea mariana
TTGTTACCCAAATTAAGCATTCAAGAATGAAGATGCGTGCATTTCTTATCTAATAATAATATTGACATTTGTTGATTTTTTAATGATAATATCTCCAGAATTTCTAGTCTTTTTACTTGCCCGAGATATGCTTTGTTGTGTTTCGATATTTAATTTCCTTTTATCCCTTTCAAGTTCTCTATTTTTCCTCATTACCTAGTTGAGGTGCATTTGCAAATACAGGACATCCACATAATACCTTTGAGCCCATGCTAGGAAGTCACGACAGGAATCAAGTTCGAAATTCGTGATTGATTGTTGATGGTCTGCATCTGAGGGTTTTTCTTGCACAAGTTTGGCTTTTAAATCAACTTGACTGCCTAAGAACCCTTCACAATTTTGAGGGAGAGGGGGTAAATTTGAAACAAAGTCATACTGGATATAACTATCTTCTTCACAATCTGCACTTGTGTTTTCTGAAGAACTCTCAATCTTCTATTGTTATCATTTGAATTTGGTTGTCCCTTTGTCTATGTTTATTTCTAAACATTCTGGATAGAATGCAACCAACCCTTTTATTTTTAAAATCGATTTCACAGATATTGTGTTATTGTCTAGTTCGTTTACCCTGCTCCTTGGGTTTCTCATCAATCCTTGGACACATGGGCTGCAACTGATCATCAACATAACCCAATGATTGATTCTTCAAACGACTAAGGACAACTTCTAAAGACCTTTTGGGAACAAACCCTTTTCTTTTCGATATTACCCATGCTACAAGTAATTCATTTGTTTGGTCATCGAGGGATATAATGGGATCATCATTAAGTTGGATCACAATCTGAATCTCATGAGGCAAAGTCTGAGGAGAGAAGGACTCTTCAGCAGCCTGCATTAAATTAATGATAGGGTCACTATGTTGGGGTAAGAATTAATTTCTTACTAGAAATCTTTCCCAATCATCCCCTATACTAGTAAGATTAAATTCAACTAAGGTACAAATGAGACCATCATGAAACAAACTGGTTTCAGGGTTTTGACTTGGCCGCTGGTAAAATTTAGACATTTTTTGCAAACTCTTGTGTAAATAAAAGGGTAGGTTTAAATGAAACCCCTGAAAATTCATGAGAAATCATATATGAAGAAAGAAAATAAGGTTGTAGCGTCCCTCGCAAGTAAGAAACTACTTAATTATTAACAGGAGACTGTTCCATTTTCTATGAAAGAGTTATAAAGGAATACCCTTAATGTGGTATCGCGAACGCTTTGATGCCAACAGGTACTGCCATGGGATATTTTTCACTTTCATGTTTTTGAACCACTTATCCCCTAACTAAGGAAGACCGGTTTCCCGAGAAATAAATCATTCATCAACTTGTACCTGCACATCCCCAACCTTAACCTTGGTGCCATCGAAATTATTGGCAAATGCTCTGGCCACTTCAATGTTGAATCCCTTAAATGATTGTACAAAACCTAACCAACCGACCTGGGAGAGCCTATCGGTCACGTCGTTTGCAAACCATTTGGATCTACTCTTACTACATGAGCCATAAGATTTTGGGAAGGGATAGCAACGAAGGCATACCATAAAACAAATAGGTAGGTTTTGTGATATGCAACAAGCTAAACCCATAAGTAACAAAGGAGGTCGGACTGACATACCTGATAACAAACAAAAACCATAGGAGCTGAGGATTTCTAAAAATCATCCAACACTTGAAATCTTGATTACCTCCCATAGAACAAAGGACAGAAGAGTTCGACACAGCGAGACTCCTGTAACCCTCACGGCCTGACATAGAACATTGACTTGAATTCGAGAACATTGTCATGGTATAGGGTAATGATTTTGCAGACAACCAAAGGTTTGAGATGAAGTATAGGGATATGAGTGAAGAGCATGGCTCGATAGGATTTTCGAAAGATCAAAATATATGTTGAGATCGAAAGGACTAAAACACACTACACCTTTCATTTCTTTGTAATTTATAGTTTTTTAATCTCTCAAATTTAATAAATTGGAATTAAAATATATTTACGCCGAAAAGCGTACACCTATTGACAATGGGTAGATTTAATAGGGATTTAGTGCTTAATAAGTTTTCTATGGACATGATTAAATATGGCTGGAATATTCTTAGTAGTCACACAAAATAAATGGGTGTGATTTCAATCATTAACTTCCTAGCTATTATAAAGACATCCGTTTATGTGTTTACTTTTTTACATTTACCTAATCATATTTAAAAATTACTTTGATAGCTAACTAATTGCCACCTAAGAGATTAACATAAATTAAAATATTAACACCAGATAAATGAAGCCCAACCGTTTATTTGTTAATCAATAATAAAATTTAATATATTCTTTTAAGGATTCTTTTCATCTTATCAACCTTTCAATGTTGATCAGCCACAATTATATAGCTATGCTAATCATATTATACAGAAAAATAATTTAATAATTTTCTAGTTAATATTAATATTTTGCAAAAATAATATTTTTATTTAAAAATATAAACATTATATATATAATTTAATCATGTAGAAGACATATTTTAGGGATAGGTTTCGTAGAAAATTAATAGGTTTTCCAAAACCACCACCTTTTTCCACGTGTCACCTATCCTATCTCTCCTCATCTCCTATCTCTCATTATGTCTTTGTTATCAGTTACCTGTCTGTTCTTATCTCTTTGTTATCAGTTCCTATCTCTCCTTTTCTGTCTTTGATGTCAGTGATAAGCTCAGATCACATTGATTTTGTTGCCACCGCCTCCGATGGCACATCTCTATTATCTGGAACATATTTTGGTACCTTGAATAATGCGCGGGCATCTAAAACAGAGGGGCCGACTCCCCCTCCATTTCTCGAGGAAAAACTACTATTTCCATTGCCATTCAAGGAGCCTGAAAATAGATTTTCCAATTCTAGGACCGTGGCCTCGGCCTCGGCCTCCAAGACAGTGGGACTCCTTTCCCATGGCAATTTTCTCCCTGTATCATCCATCCAACGAATAGACGCGCCAAAGGCCATGGCCACGCGTATGGTTATGCTTTTCATTTTCTTTATATTAATTGTTGAAATCCATTAAGGGGGTATTCCATTGGAAATCCAACAAAATCCATTGGGTTTTGATACAATAATGGATTTTGATACAAATTTTCAGGAAAGTGGTCGATATAGTGAAATATTTGTGGGAAATGGCAGTGTGTACCCATCAACATTCCTAGAGCCAAGTTATAGAAGATTCTGGGTAAGATTCAAGAGAAATATACATTGTAAAGAAATGGCCAGAGGTGAATGGATCGTTGGGGGACTTGGGTACCTTCATTCCCATTGTAATTACTCTTACAATGGTAATAATTTATATATATATAATATGCAAATTAGGTGTGGGTGTCTTCCTGTAGATTATAGTCCGAGTTTGGTATTGAAATAAAAGATAAGCACAGTGACGTTCAAGTGGAGCCTGCAAAGAGTTTGTACTTTGGAGTAAAAGTTGAGTTTCTTCGTGCAATTGAAGGTCATATTTTTTCGTGAGCGTAGTGAAGGCGACCTCTTCTATCCGAAAAAGGAATTATTTTCTTTGGTTCGACTCATATCACATGAGTGAAGGCTTCAACGGAGCTGCTTTGCTATCCGTCTTGTGTAGAAACCAACATCCGGTCCACTTGATTTTATTGCATATGTTTCTCTTTCGAAGGCCTATTCATACCCTACTAAGCTTGTGAACAAGTATACCATGTGCGGAAGTCTAGAGTTTGCACGCCAAGTGTTTAACATAATGCGCGAACTAAATGTGCTTATTTTTTCTTTCTTTTCCTGTGGAACGCCTGATCAAAGGATATACCATGAATGAACAAAGGATATACCATGAATGAACATGCTCAACAACGCTTGGATTGGACTTGGACTGAAATTCGATTCATCTTTTTTCCCGTTCAGAGTGCAATGAAATCTGGGCCTTTGAATTAATGCCTGGATTATGCAGAGGGTATTTGAAAAATCTTTGTTTCCATTGTTGGATTCATTGATTTACCAATACGCCTCATTTATTAATTGTTGAATCGTTGATTGCCTTCGCATTGTTCACATTGTTATTTTCTCATGTAGTGTTTCTCTAAATTGTTGTCTAATTAAAGTACGATGAAATGGTTTATTTTAATGCTCTCTTTATACCTCCTCAAAGGTCTCTAGTACAAATCATTTTTCGGTTATTTGGAGCTAATTTCATTGGGGAGTCCATATCTAATTCGATACAGGTTTTCGAAGATTCCGTCTTGGATTAAAATGATATGCTACTTGTGGCTTTTGACATGATTCATTCTCCTAGATAGATGTGATTTATACAAATAAAGAAAATTGTAGTAAGTACTAGAATTTGTTGAAAGTGGGTGATCTTTTTATTTTAATAGCAGAGGAAATTAGTACTCTCGCAGAAAATTGAAATATTTTATTTAGATATTGTAATCATTATTTGGTAATATTTTGGTGATCAGAGCTTTTGTCACTGCAAATCGTTTCGTTGATATTTGGTTGTGTGGAGGGAACTTAAAGTAAACCATTTGTTTAAAATGAAAAAATAGGTAATTTGTTGCTCTGATAGTCACCTTATACAATATCTTTCATTATGGTCAAATTTGGAGTTTTGGAGCGCAACAATATTCTGCATAAGTATGGTTTTTAGCTAGCAATTGAAAATGATTATGTAACAGATTCTCTCAAATTCTTTCCCTCTTTTCCTCATATCCTCTCTTATTATTTATCTGGCATCCCACCTTTTCACTGCAAAAATGGTCATATTTATGTCTATAATTGGAATATTTATGTCTATATTTGGTAGGTCAAGAGAAAGTTGAAAAATTTGGTTTTCTTTTCATTTTTGAAATTCTTTTCATTTTTGAGTTTGCATAGAAAAAGTCATGTCTTAAGCCTCTGTGTGGATGTAAGTTATGTTGAATATTATATTAATGTAGGAACCATTGTGTTTTGATATGCAACTAATGGTCACAATTTGACAAAATCATATTAAATCTAAATATACATTTAGTAATTTTAGAATTTATGCAGCACTAATATTATACATTCATATCAAATCAAAATATATAATGGATTTAAATTGAGTTTTTATTTTAGAATTTATGAAGCATTTGTAATATCATACATTAATATCAAATCAAAATCTATAATGGGTTTAAAGTGAGTTTTTATTGATTTAACCTAAATTTTGATGAAATTTGAGAAATAATTGTTTAAGTTAAACACAAATTTTTAAACTTTCTCATTTAACAAAGTACAAAGATACCCTCCCTTTAATAGTATATTTTATAATTGCACGGTTTAATTTGATCATTTTTTTTATATTTTTTATATATATAAAATATGTTATATTATGTATGATACATTAATATAATGATTTTTCTTTTAATACGTTGTAAATGTATAAATCTTATTAATGATTTTTCTTTTAATATATTGTAAATGTATAAATCTTATAAATATTAAATCATTATTTGTATGATAATATATTGTTGTATATATTGAATATTGATTATATATATCATAAATTATTATAATGTTTTCAATTTTTGGAGGTAATTTTTTTTATTTTTTATGTTTAAGCGTAATAAAAAAAACATGTTCTTCTAGATTGGAAATTTTCATTTGCAACATTAAAGCTTCGAAACCTTTCTTTTTGGTATGGTGCATGAATTCACACTTAAAATGAGTCTTAGTGGTTATTGTTCAATCCCCTTTCTCTCTCTCTGAAAGCAAGTGTATACATCTTGATTGAAAATCACTTTGAAACTTATTTTTAACCCATAGGAAAAAATGGTTTTCATGGTGTTGTAATGTTGAATTTTGTTTAATATTGTAAATGGAAATTCACATGAAGACCAATGCTTTTAATGAAGATAAGTTGGTTGATCATTATTCAATTTTTACATTTTTTTTTAGTATATTATTAACTAAAACTAATGTAAATTTTGTAAGATTTACTTTAAATTGATGAAATGGTAAATTTTAATTATTAATATTACAACATCAAATTACAATTGAAGTTGAAGTTTAAGTATTTGAAGATGTTTAATCCATTTATATATTAAAAATAACTATTTTAATAACTATTCATGAAGACCTTAAAAAAAAAATCATGAGTTGTTTCATGCTACTTTCATGCCAATTCTTATTTCTTATTAATTTCAATAATTTGTGAGGGTGATTGCAATATTTATAATCTATTTTGTTGAAGGTATTTTTTACTGCGTAAATATCTTCATTATTTTTTAGCAAAATAATGAGTGGGAGCACTCTAGAAACTCCCTGGCACTTTATTCCATGTTCACAACAAGATAAAAGAAACAATTTTCTTTAAGATAATACCTGATCTACTCTCATCTTCAATGAGATACTTTGGATTTGTAAGAAACCTCAATGTGATCCCTAGAAAGAAACCTTCCAAAGGTAAGTTCATTCTTCCAACTTCTCGAGTCTCTTCTTCCCTTAATTCCAGGACATGGAATGAAATGATGGTAGGTAAGTTTTGTTTGTACTATTTTTTTTGTGTTTATGTTCAAATGCAAAAAACTAAAAATCATATAAAGTAATCATCTCAATGATTATATCATTATTCTTTTCACATTTTGGGTACTTTCATTTCGTATATATCAAGTTTCTTGAGTCTATGAGGACTTACACTCTCTCTTTTCAAATTGTACAAATGTTTCACCAATTATAAGAGGTAATCATCAAAATACAAACAACATTACTATGAAAGTCTCAGTTAAATTTTGGGCAGAGGAGACTTTGAGTTTCTCCTAGAGATAAAGTTGAAATACTTGGCAATGGGGATGCCAAAGGTGTGTATATAAAAACATTAATTGGTATTTGCAATTTTATGTTCAGAACAATCAGAATTTTATGTATAATCAGATTTTCATATTTAAAGATTTGGTTTCTGAATTATATGCAGTTATGTTTATGACTGAAGAGGACGTTGGAATTTTTCACAATCAAAGAAGTGGATGATGAGAGAACTCTAAACAAGACCCTACATTTCAATCCTCCTCCCAATACTTTATCCTTTAATAAGCTTATAGCCTTCTGGGAAAAAAAGATCGACAAAGCTCTTCAGAAAATTAATTGGAAGTTAGAAGTTCAAACTTGCAACTCAATTTTATTCCTGTTGTTATCACATGATATACCACAATATTTTTATTTGAAGTTGTATAATTTTTTTGTATAATTTTATCAAGATGGAAAAGTAGGAAAATTGATTGAAATCTTGGACATTCATGGTGGGAGTTCTTGAGATAGACTATACTCATTTTTTCGTTAAGGGAGACCAAACCAACTTCAAAATTGAAGTTGAAGGTGTGGAAGCTGGTGAGCTATACCTGGAAGTGAAATGCAACATTATAGAAGAATACCTTGAACAATATGTGTGGCTTTATTGTAATAGCAAGAGCCTTGGAGCCATGAAGTCCCCTGCCATGCCTTGTTTTGAATGTGACCATAATTTATGTAGAAATAGAAAATATATCAAGAGAACATTACCAAATTGTATGTTGAAATACAGAAGATATAGAGACAAAATAATAGGAGGGAGTGCATTTAATTGTATGAAGAAGAGTCACTTGTACAAAATAAGTATACATGTAGAAACTAAAAACAAAAGTGTTGTACAAAATCTCATGTAAGCTGTCAAAGTTTCAAATAATGATGTATTTGTATAAAATTGTAAATAAGTTGTAGAAGTATTGAATTTTTATTTTTTTAATTTAGAATATATCTTTTTAATTTTAAATTCCTTTCATAAATTTAATACTCAAATTGACCTATTTTATAATTTTAAATTCCTTTCATAAATTTAATATTCAATTGACCTATTTTTAATTATAGTGAGTTTTAAAACTTGGTTTTGAAATAATATAAAAATCATAAAATATGATGTACAAGTGTACCCACATGTATTTAAGTCTTATTGGGAAGAGACATTTATATACAAATTAAAAAGTAATATTTAACAATTTAATGTAAAAGTGAATAATTTAACAATCTTATTGGGAAGAGACATTTATATACAAATTAAAAAGTAATATTTAACAATTTAATGTAAAAGTGAATAATTTAACAAAAGAGAAATTAATATACAAAATTCAAAATAATATTTAATGCAATGTTAAAAATACAATAATATAATGGAATGGAGAAATAATATTATTTTTGTAAATGTTATATATATATATATATATATATATATATATTCACAAATAAATGTGGCATTACAAAATCTAGAGTCTTTCATCTGTCCTGCCACATTTGGGAAATCAAGAGAGGTGGCTATCAAAATTCAAGTGCATCTGTAACTGTTTGGATATGACAGTAAAAATGCTTAACTAAAAAAAATGGTCACAGTGACCAACTATACAGTGGCCATGGTCGACTATCATACAATGTTTGATAGAGAATCTCAATTCCCTGCGTAATTGACTTAACCAAACCAAAAACATTAACATGGGGGAGCTAGCCCAAGTGCGAGCTCGAGCTCGGCCTGCTATGTGCGCTATAGGATGGGACAAATTTTTAGCCACATGGTGGGCACCGTTTTCTTGCAGGAGTGCTCGTCATGGCATCAAACAGGAGGTCCAGTCATTGTCCCAGGATTTGTTGGATGTGTGCCTGGTCATCGAGTTTCTACCGCAGCTTGAAAATGAGCTGGAGGTTCTCTTCTGGGATTCAAATTGGGGTGGGTGGAGGCATATCCTCCATCAGATCTACATCCATCTCCAAATCTACATCCACTGCATCCATTGTTGTCGTTGGAGTAGTCACTTGCTAGCTGGGAGGAATTTCTTCCTCCACGAAGCATTCTCCAGTGCCATAAAAATGGTCTGGAGTGTGGGTGCTAGGGGCGGGGGGGAATTCCTGGATGAAGGCTAGGCGGAGGGGAAAAATTATTAGGAGGGAGAATTTCCTCCTTGATTGAGAAACTGCCAGGGTCATTGGTGGGATTGGAGGTAGGAGACCAGGGTTGTTGAGGCCGATTATGGCTTTGGTCGAGACGGATGGTAATGATGAGGGAAAGTTGAGAGGGGGGGAGTCTGTTGTGTCTGGTAAGGGCATTGTAGTATAGCGGACCCCTTCTAGATTTGCCCCTCTCTCTGGGAATGGTGTGAGCGTTCAGGTGAGGATTGGATTGGATAAATAATGGAGGATTTACCATGGGCAGCCAAACAGTCAAGCGTAAGGAGAAAATGAAATGGGAGAGCCAGGGAACTATCGAGCACAATGCGAAGAGAAAGTCGAGGAACAATCGAGCACAAGGCAGGGAAGGAATGGGAGAATGTTCTAGAGCACATGCCTTCATTGTTCCTGGCGAATTGACATGGGAGAGAGCCATCAAGGCTGAGGTGACTGCTAGCCTGGTGCAGATACCTTGCTTGGTATGCCCAGCTTGGTTCGTGCAAGGCTGCATTAAGTTTACTTGGAGTGCCCAACAAAATGCCATTAATCCACGATGAGTGTGGGTCATTCAGTCTGGAGGGAAGGGAGGCTGGAAGCAGGGATTAATAGCTCCCTATGCAACTTATCTCCACCTATCATCCTTTGCATTCCATGGGAAAATGTTAAATATATATTATTATTACATATATTAAAGATAAAAAATAGAAAACCAAGACTTTCTTACCCAATAACAATCTATTTTGCATCGTTAAAATAAATCCATTTTTTACATAGTTTTTTAGTAAATAATTCTTCCTCCTTTTGCAAACAAGTCACAATATTATATAAACATTGTATCCCATAATAATGGGAAATTAGGATATATTGTGGGAATGTGGATATAGTTCTTTGTTCTTTTGAGAGGAGACAAAATTTTTAAAAGCATTCTTTTGCAAACAAGTCACAATATTATATAAACATTGTATCCCATAATAATGGGAAATTAGGAGATATTGTGGGAATGTGTATATAGTTCTTTGTTCTTTTGAGAGGAGACAAAATGTTAACAAGCATTGTATTGTATAGTAAAGAGAAATTTGTAGATATTGTGGAAATGTGTACATGTGTTAAGAAGATGTTAAGGATGGTGAAAATAAATAAAATGTTTCTACCCATATTCAAGATATTATGAGAATGTTTGTGCATGTTAGGAATAGTGAAAGGAAATCAAATGTTTGTACTCAAAGTAAGTGAGTGTATAGGATGGTGAAAGGAAAACAATTGTTTCTACTCACATTCAATATAGTATGGAAATGTGTATGCATGTTAGGAATGTTAGAATTGTAAATGCGGAAAACACAATTCACATATGATAATTAACAATCACAGAGATAAGAAACACAGGGATTTCACGTGGTTCACCCAAACGTTGGGCTATATCCACCAAGCATAGGCATCGATTGTCTTATTATTCAGATCATGGAGATTACAACAGATTTGCACGTTCTCACTCTGTCTCACTCTTTGCCTCTACGAGCTTACATGTATTTATATACATTTACAAGAAACTGTTTATTAAATGCAATCCCTATCCATATTCTAACTTGGTCTATTTGGTTGTAACCAACGTAGAATAATAGGATCCAAATCCATCCTTGGAGGAATTAGTTGTCACCAAATCCCAACAATCTCCACCTTGACAACAATTAACATGATACATTTCTCCTTCGTTTTGTTCATCACCTTTTTTGCAATCCAAGAGAATCCAAGCACCACTGCAGCTTCTCTAATAAAACCGGTTTCATGATCTCGCCTATGTGACTTGCACAAGTTTGAATTTCTTGAGGGGTCACTCCACCTCAAACATGTCTTCCACAACTATGTTGTGACACATATTTAGTGATATATTTTCTTCTATCCAAGACACCTGTAAAATATACATTACAACTATCACAAACCATCTCAGTGTAACCATTATAGGTGACATATGTGCTTCTCAAACGTTGAAGCACCCATTTCACTGCAACACCTGAATCTGTCAACATCATTAGCATGTGAAACATCCGGTCTTAACCATTTCATCACATACAATAGACCTCCTACTGAACTTACACGAGACATAACCTTTTCTTCTTTATAGACAGGACCTATGCTTGAAGAAAAATTATAATGGAAAGCAAGAGGGATACAAATTTGTTTTACAATGTTCATACTGAACTCCAACCACAACTTACCATTACCATCTCTGTGTAGTTCTATGCCCATAATTTGTTTTTTTGCTCCTTGATCCCTCATCTGAATTGTCTTGTCCACCTGAGTCATTTTCTTACTGATTTTATCCACGCTTTAGCTTGCATCAAGCATATCATCAACAAATAGCATCAAGACTGTGAATGTACTATAAACTATATAGTCATTCCTACCCTTTGAAAATTTTTGACTCACTATGAAGGGTTCAAACCTCTTGTATATTTTCCTGGGTACCAATAGGCCATACAATGAATTATTTAGCATGCAAACAAATTTATAGTTGTGATCTTGAATCAACCCTTTTGGTTGTTCCATACATACTATATCTTTCTCAATGATGACCTTGTGAGAAGTAGGATCCCACACACAACATCCCTTTATACCACCATCATAACTTGCAGAGATATAAAACAAGCAGGAATTCATAAACAAAGATTTTAAGTCTCGAAATGATTTACCGCTTACCAGTACCTGCAATTCTTTCTTACTCTTATGACCTTGATGCTTCTGCCATAAACAAGAAGATACATCTGTCACTTCAGATTCTACTTCAGTACTCCCTTTCGGCTTATAAAGGTTATCAACCTTTGTTTCCTTCATCACTACTAAAATACCTTTCAACAATGTGAGTGCTCGACCTTGACCTGTATACTTATATCCACAAGAATCCAACACTTCCAATGAAATCAAATTTGATTTAAGCTCATGTACATATCTAACATCCGTTAATTCCATAAAAATACCATCAAACATCCTGATTCTAATACTGCCAACCCCAACAGTTTTACAAGGAATACCATTTCCCATAAACACTACACCCTCATCAACAGATTGGTAAGAAATGAACCAATTTCTATGTGAGCACATGTGGTGGGAGGCACCTGAATCTAACTGCCATTCTTCAAGTAGATCCTGCTCTTCAAGGACTTCGTCATATATAGACTTTCCAACTTACTCCATAATCCTGATGTTGTATCCTCTCCTACGATATTAAACAAAACATCATCCGCCAGACAAAAACAAATGGTACCAAGAGATTTTGCATCCATGTCTTCCCATTCCTCATTTGTCATGGCTGTTGGTTTCTTTGACTTGTCTTCCAATGCTTTTTGCAACCCTTGTTGCACCAATAAATCCTGCATCTTGAGCTTCCACAACTCAAAGTTGGTTTTACCGCTGAACTTTTCAACTTCAAACTTCAAACTCTACATCTTAACCATTAGCACAAAAAATCTCCCAATACCCACTGCTTATAAAAATCCTTTTAAATGTGAAAAAGTAATAAATAAGATTAAATGTGGATTCTTAATAAATAAAGTTAAGTAATAACCCCAAAAAATTTAAAAATAATAAAAAATATATATTTCATAAAACCTTTTATATCCACTTTAATTTACAGAACATCCACGTGAGATTCACCTCACATAAAAGGTATTCTTTTAAAATACTATATTTTATCCTCCCTTTCCACTTTCATAAAAAACAAAACCATACCTTAAATTTTTCTTCTTAAAAAATCATACGAATGTTTTAAAAAAGGAGATCGGCGCTCATTCATAATGGGTGGGGGAGCGCTACTTTGAATATCAGCACTATGTTAGGGTTTATGGAGAGCGCTAGCGCTCCTTGATTGTGGATGGGGACGTCGACGTTCTGTGGTGTATGATATGGGAGCGTTGCCTTTACAAAAATTTTAATTTCATAAGTGTGAGTGTATTAGCGCACCTCTAACACTGCTTAGGGAGTGTTGATGACTTTCTACTCAATTTCCTCTTGCGACACCTACTCAATTCACCTTTCTTGCACCACGGATCTCATCTCACGGATCTCCAACACAGAATCTCTAATACCACTTGTTAGAATTGTAAATGTGGAAAACACAATTCACATATGATAATTAACAATCACACAGATAAGAAACATAGGGATTTCACGTGGTTCACCCAAACGTTGGGATACATCCACCAAGCATAGGCATCGATTGTCTTATTATTCAGATCATAGAGATTACAACAAACTTGCAAGTTCTCACTCTGTCTCTCTCTTTGCCTTTACGGGCTTACATGTATTTATATACATTTACAAAAAACTGTTTATTAAATGCAATCCCTATCCATATTCTAACTTGGTCTATTTGATTGTAACCAATGCATAATAATAAGATCCAAATCCATCCTTGAAGGAATTCGTTGTCACCAAATCCCAACAAAGAATAGTGAAAGGAATGCAAATATTTGTACTCAAAGCTAACCGTTTCTTGAATAATATCATCCCTTCTTGGTATTGTTCATACAACTTCTTCAAATATAATTCAAGGTGAACACAAATTAATTTTAACAACACTATAACAAACAAAAACTACTCACATTACATTACATTTTGATTTGAAGCACACAAATAGCACAACTTACATTTATTTTATTACACCTTATATTATATTAAAGCACAACAACAACAAAACTTTTGTGATTTGTACTCTTTTTGTCTATAAAATATTATCTTCAAACAAGATTTAAGGCCATATTATCACAATAGAATTTAAGAGCCTATTATACTATAACACCTTTGGTTTACCACTTCCGAGCCTTCAACTAAATCAAAAAATAAATTAAAAGAAAAAAAGAGCCTATTATTCTATAACACCTTTGGTTTACCACTTACGAGCCTAACTAAATAAAAAAATAAAAGAAAAGAACAAGAAACGAAATTTAAAAAAATCCACATACGAATTCGAATAGCCAACAATAGCATATTAATTCATGAATTCACTATTGACAACAGAATCACCATAACCATATCTCATAGTTATAGGGCGATCTCGTATCTCTGTCTGTATCTTCTATTTCCTAATTCCTTGGCGATCTCGTATCTCTGTGTCGGTGTCTCCTATTTCCTAATTCCTTGTAATCATGAAAGACTGAAAACCCATTGTAACGCGAATTCAAACCTCGAAGATTGATGAAGGAAGATTCATGGTCTGCGAAGGACAACTATAATAGGTTCAGGTTTCCCCAAACACCTGGGATACAAGGACCCCAACAAGTGGCTGTAGAATTAATGTAGCGGCTAGCCTCATGATTTTTGACTTATTCTCTTGTTCTAACTGCAAATTGAAAATTTGAACGCCCTTGGGAGCACAAGTTTCTTGGTTGACTAAGATTCGAGGGTTCAAACCCTTGAGAGCATCCTTGACATTTTCCGTACTGTGGAAACTTTCTTACGGTTTGACATTTGAAAACTATTTTATCCATCGAATTTTAAATTAACATGGTAAATTATAGAACACATGTTTTTTTATTAAGACGCAAACATAATAATGGAATGTTATGTTTTTCTTCATAGTCAAACATGCAATGATAATTATAGAAAGATATATCTTTCTTACCACGCCAACTTAATCATGGAATGTATTTTCCTCCATAGTCAACGTTTAAATTAACACTCATGGAACACCATGTTATATTTGTTTTCATAGAGTTATTAACGTTAATTTATAGAGTTATTATGTCCCTGCCATAGCAGGGACATAATGTTTTGGGCCATTTCTATTACTTGAGTGCACGGTTTTTGAGGCATGGAAATATTGTTTAACGTAAAGTTTTCTAACCTAACGTCTGCGTCTGCATCGGGTACGGGAACCAGGGGATGGCTACGTTAATTAATGCATGCTTTGGAGCGGGTCAGTTCGGATTCCAATCCTCGATCAATCGACACTGGCGAGTCGTGACGAAAACTTTGATGTTATGCGGAATATTATCAGAGGAAGACGTGTGTGCCAAATATCATACTAGACATGCGTAGAATAGTTTGAGAGGCGATTGGAATGTTCAATTTTAGCGCATCTTCTCTACATTAATTGATTACGCTGAAAGGCGTACACCTATTGGTAATGGGTACAATTAATCACCTTTTAATCTCAAATTTTACTTTGCTGGCTAACAATTGAAGATGTTGGCATATTCTTAGTCGTCCTCTCAAATCAATGAATGTGATTTACTCTTCATACCTTCTTTGTATTTTTAAATGCATTCGTTAATCTATTTACTTTTTAACATTTACCTAATCATATTAAGGAATTACTGTATCAGTATATGATTGCCATGTTTAAATGATTAACCTTTAGGATTTCATTGCGTGTTTCATTCTGTACCTCCAATTTCATTTCATGAGTGTCATTCAGTGCATTCCGTGCGTGTCCATGGAGCGTGGTAACAAATGCATCCATTAACATTGAATGCAGTGAGGAAATGTTAATGGAGCGAGGTCATCCATTAATATTGAATGCATCTGGATGCAGAAGCGGGGTCAGCAATTAACATTGAATGCACCTGTTAACATTTAATGTTTATGGCAAAAATTCTGAACTCTGGCACACTCAAGTTGATATAACTTTGACGATCTTATTGCAGAAGATTGTTGCAGTTGGAGTGAGTATTCACAGGTAAATGAAGAATCATTTTGTGATGAAATTCATTTTTATCTTTCATTTTCAAAAGTGGCTGACAAAAGAATATCTTTGTTGAATTCTTTTAGAGGAAAGAAAGTTCTTGGCTCTGGAAAATAGAGTGGACAGGATCGTTGTTCAACGTTGTTCAACATATGAATAACGCTTCGGTGTTCATCAGTCACAACCACAATTATGTGGCTGTGCTAGTTACACCAAAAGGTGTACACCTATTGACAATGGGCACAATTAATCACCTTTTAATCTCAAATTTTACTCTGATGGCTAACAATTGAAGATGTTGGCATATTCTTAGTCGTCCTCCCGAATCAATGAATGTGATTTACTCTTCATAACTTTTTTGTATTTTTAAATGCATCTGTTAACCTATTTACTTTTTAACATTTACCTAATCATATTAAGGAATTACTGTATCAGTATATGATTTCCACGTTTAAATGATTGACCTTTGGGATTACCAAGTTTGGATTACTAACAGACACTACTTTTTCATGCTATCATGGATTTGCTAACTTTCCGTGTGTTTCATTTTCTACCAGCGGATTTCATTGCGTGTTTCATTCTCTACCCCCGATTTCATTCTGTGAGTGTCATTCAATGCGTTTCATTCCGTGCGTGTCCATGGAGCAGGGTAACAAATGCATCCATTAACATTGAATGCAGCGAGGAAATGTTAATGGAGCGAGGTCATCAATTAACATTGAATGCATCTGGATGCAGGAGCGAGGTCATCCATTAACATTGAATGCATCTGTTAACATTTAATGTTTATGGCAAAAATTTTGAACTCTGGCACACTCAAGTTGATAGAACTTCGACGATCTTATTGCAGAAGATTGTTGCAGTTGGAACCAGTATTCACAGGTAAATGAAGAATCATTTTGTGATGAAATTCATTTTTATCTTTCATTTTCAAAAGTTGCTGACAAAAGAATATCTTTGTTGAATTATTTTAGAGGAAATAAAGTTCTTGGATCCGGAAAATAGAGCGGATAGGATCCTTGTTCAACATATGAATAACACTTTGGCGTTCATCAACCACAACCACAATTATGTGGTTGTGCTAGTTGTAATAAAGTCAGATGTTGTTTGTCGACACGTAAAGGAGGATCTGATTACCGTGCAGGGTCCCACATCTTGGAATGCAGGGATTCATCCCGAGCCCGACACGATGGGATGATAACCGAGCCGTTCAGAAGTTTTCCAGCACCGTCGTTTCTTTTCTTCAAGAGAATTTTGTTGCAGATTCAGAGGTGGTTGATCCCCTTTTCCCTTGTTCTGTATTCTTTTTAGCTATAGGGACTAGTACGCTTACCCGCCAGTTACGACCCTAAACGCTTTGCCACGGCGCTACCATTGCGTCATTCTTTTGAATTCGCTAGAGTCAGTGAAACTCCTTCAATTCTTCTGTGAATTCTTTCTCGAGTACTGGATTGGCTTTTGCTGTTCCATTCGCTTCTCAACCTCATTTTGGTTGCTCTTGCTTAATTTTGTTATGAGGTCGTGAATTTCTTTTCTTCGTTTGTAAATTGAAACATTACTCTGCTTCTTGGATTTTGTTGTTCTCTTCTCTTCTCAACCTCATTTTGGCTGCTCTTTCTTAATTGTGTTAGAAGGCCTTGGATTCCTTTTTTTTTTTGTAAATTGAAACATTACTCTGCTTCTTGAACCCTGAACAACGTTGTTATGTAATTTAAGCTTGTTTGAGTTATTGGCGGGGCTTGCTTTAAATCGTAGGAAGGGTTGGTTAGGGATGGTGGATGCCTTGTATGTTTATGTGCTCTCATTTAAGCATTCTGTGGTTTCCTTGGTTCAAGAATCTACCCTTCTTCTATTTTAATGCTCTGTGTTAATTTTTGTTAGATTTTCTAGACGAATAATTTGAATTCATGATTCCCAATTGATTTTTGCGTCATTTTAGGAAAATATAGAGTTTACTTTTGGGGGGATTTCCCGTAAATAGTTAAGTTTACCAAGAACTGTCGTGCTTCACTATTTTAGTTCTTTTCCACTAAAAAAATTGGGAAATTGTCTCGGGCATCCTCCTCGGCTGGTTCTTATTTTTATCCATACTACAATAATAAAGCAATTGAAACTTGGATCCCTTATTTCGCTCGCTTAAAACGGCTTTTATAAAGCGCCTCATTGCTCAAAGTTGGTGGACTTTCCTGGTTCCGGTAGACCGGACTGAATTAGGAAAGGTTCAGAAAAATTTGAAGCCTCCTTTTGATGTTGGTTTAATAAGATCAGAAAGCTAGCAGTGTCTTTGACAGGCAAAAACAATGGCAATGGCGGCGGCGCAGAACGAATCGATCTTTGAGATGTTAAAGTTTTCTGCTCTACCAATCGTAAAGGTGTTTATGTTGCTCGCTTGGTTGTCTCATGGCGTCCAAGCATGTCAACATTCTTACGCCTGCTGGACGGAAGCTTTTGAATGCGATATTCATTTTTCTTTATTTTATGGACAAGATTTTTTTTTCTATGATGCATTGTTACTGAAATTTATATGTTGATTGGGTTGCAAAAGCCTCTGAATGGATTACATTTGTTGTTGTTGTTATTTATGATCATAATAATAATTAATTAAGTCGAAAGGCTTACATCTATTGGTAATGGGTATAATTAATCATCTTTTAATCTCAAATTTTAATTTGATGGCTAACAAGCTAACAATTGAAGATGTTGACATATTCTTAGTACTCCCCAATCGATAAATGTGATTTACTCTTCATAACTTCTTTGTATTTTTAAATGCATCCATTAACCTATTTACTTTTTAACATTTACCTAATCATATTAAAGAATTACTATATCAGTATATGATTGTCACATTTAAATTACCAGATTTGGATTACTACTAAACACTACTTTTTCATACTATCATGGATTTGCTAACTGTCAGTACGTTTCATTTTCTACCAGGTAATTTCATTCAGTGTGTGTTTCATTCTCTACCCCGGTGCATGTCATTCAGTGCGTTTCATTCCGTGCGTGTCCCTGGAGCGTGGTAATAGATGCATCCATTAACATTGAATGCAGCGAGGAAATGTTAATGGAGCGAGGTCATCCATTAACATTGAATATGCATCTGTTAACATTTAATGTTTATGGTAAAAATTCTAAATTCCGGCACACTTAAGTTGATAGAACTTCGAAGATCTTATTGCAGAAGATTGCTGCAGTTGGAGCGAGTATTCACAGGTAAATGAAAAATCATTTTGTGATGGAATTATTTTTATCTTTCATTTTCAAAAGTTGCTGACAAAAGAATATCTTTGTTGAATTCTTTTAGAGGAAATAAATTTCATGGATCTGGAAAATATAGCGGATAGGATCCTTGTTCAACATATAAATAACGCTTCTGCGTTCATCACCCACAACCACAATTATGTGGCTGTGCTAGTTATGTTCCATCATCACTTCATCTTCTGTCTTTCATGGTTACTCCCGTATAATTCCCAATATTTATTGAAAGGAGGTTTTATTCAAGGCCACATTTGACCATAAGATATCTAGCTATAAGATCCAGTCTAACCTAATTATTATGCATCTTTGACATGTTCATTATATTCTTCTTTGACCTATGTTTATTGGTCTTTTCTGTAATTTTTTTAATGGCTTCCCTAGCATGTAGTGACAGCTAAGTAGGATGGCTTATCACTATTGTTCCTATTCTGTGTGGCATGCAATGCCAGCCGAGTAGGGATGGAGAATAGTGCTCCTGCTATTGTGCCTGGTTTTTATGGTATGCATTGTCCTGCAGGCTCTTCCCTCTTCATTCCACAACGTATGTCTGTTTTTGGATGTGAGATACCCCTGCCTTTAGAATTATCAACGCCACCAAGCACTTGTTGGACTGGGATTCGGTTCATACCTACGGACTGCAGTTATTCGTCTTTCATGGTTTTACGTTCCGATTATGAGGTTTGTGGGTGACTAAACATGTATTCCGTGATCCCACGATTTCCCATTTTCAAAATAAGATTTCATGAATTGGGTTTGTAGCAATTACACCTCGTTTGTTTTCCAGCTGATATTCTGGTCTTAAATAAAAGAGATTCTTCTTTTGATGAAACCCCAGCAGCGGACACCTCTCAGATGGTGAATCAGTGTTATGATGGCAAGGTTTCCATCAAGAAACGCAGAAACTGCATATCTCATAAAAACGAAGCCATAGAAATGAAGATTTTCAAAGATGGGCACAATAATGAGAGCAATAACAACAATAATAAACAATTATCTGTTCTAGCGGTTCTCATAACGGCATTCAGGCGCACCTTAGTTGCTTGTCGAGCAAACCGAGAAGAGCCTTCGAATATGGAGATAAGTTGGTCGACAAATGTAAGGCATGTTGCACATGTGACCTTCGACCGTTTTAATGGCTTCCTAGGGTTGTCGGTCGAGTTCGAGCTCGAGATCCACATAAGAGTTCCCAGTGCCAGGTTTCTTGCCCGTTTCTGGTCCCCTTTCTTCATAATTTTAGTTGATACTACCTCCATTCTAATCTTTTACTGAAATAAATGGAACTATATTTTGTTTGGATTTCGAAAATGTCATTTAAGAAAATTACTTTGCATTTCTTGCATCACATTTAGGTCTTTTCCCTAGTAATCTTGCTCGGATTTCGAAAAAAAAAACATTTAACATAATTACTTTGCATTTCTAGCATCTCGCATTACATTTATTTACTTATTTCGTTTTACTCCATGTTTTAGAAGAGATTATTGTTATTATTTTGAAATTGCTTTGAGAAATACAACCCAAGGGCGGCGACACCGTTCACAGTAGATTCCTTCAGCTTAGGTTCAAGTACGATGGGTTAATTATTCCATCAAATTCGCTAAAGACTTGCAAACGACCTCATCCCTTTTGAGAGTCGCTCCTTTTAGATGCAGTAGAACTCAACAAGATCGAACCCTAGTGGATAATATTTACAGCCGTGAATTTGTCCTTCACTTAGTGCTTATGAGTTTCAATGGTATTTTTTTGTTGTTGTTCTAAATTAAAACTTGGTTATATGTTTTCAGTTTCAGGTTTTCTGTTTTTGTGACCTCAGAATTAATTATGTGTTTTGTATTCCCAAAAGTTTCCACTTTTCTTCCAACCAATTCTTTTTTCCATCTCAGTTCTAGGCATCATATTGCGTGGAGCTTTTGTGTTTTTATAATTACTTGTTCTCTAGAATATCTCATGTCTTACTTTCAGAAATTGTTGTTTGAATGAATTGTTCTCTCTAGAACAATGTTGCGACAATGTGGCAAGTGTCGTCTCCCAAGGCTCCATGAGAATGCGAGTATATAGTAAGCTTCGAGTTATGTTGGAGCCCTAATGTTTGTCATCTCAAAATTGAAAAATGTTGTCATACAAACTGCTTTTAATGAAATTATAACTGTTTTCCCAGATGTGCTCTAGTAGCTTTTGTTCTTCATCTTTTCTGAAAATTTTCCTCATTTTCATTTTGCTAACTTCTGAGTTTTATACTTCTGAGTTTTATAGGAAATTACACAGCCTACTAGGATTGCCCAACCCAGGGTTGATACTCTCTCCAACAAAGTGGCCAGCCTATACTCTGTTGGATTTGCAGCCAGCATGGGTTGTGTAATGTGTTCCTTGAGTTTTACATCTTGGTGTTTTGTTGGTTCCATAAAGTCTCAAACGCTCTTTGCATCAGGCTTGTTCTTCATCTTAGTGTTTTTAGTTCTATTTCATTGTTTGAAATAGATATTACCGCTGCCACAACTACCACTGCTGGTGATAGATATTCTTGGATAAGAGAAGACGAAAGACAATTGATTAAATAAAAGATATTTTTGTTATTGCTATTGTTGCCACCGCTACTGTTGGTGGTGGTAGATATTACCGAAGAAAATGCTGAAATGAAAGACAAAGCAAACAAATTCCTGGCTAAAGGATTCAATTTCGATGGAAGATCAACCAATTCTCTCAATCACAAATTGCTATCTAAAATTGTGCTTCAATTCCCATGGAAGGCCATCCATGAACTGCAAGAGAAAGAGTAACAAATTCCAAAAGTCACGAGAGCCTTCCAATTCATGAACGGCAAGAGAAAGAGTAACAAATTCGAAAAGTCACGAGAGCTTTGAACCTCATGATGTTGTAGCAAGGAGTAAGAACCAGTAAATGAATAATTCCAAGAAAATTCTTAGGATGGAGAGGCCCCTTTTGTTTTTATTCTTATTGTTCTTTCTCACACTAAGACCTACGATAAGCCATACACTACTCTATGCTGTGGTCATAAGCCTAGTGATATTCATATAATTTGTTAGGGTTAGGTCTAGTATGGTTCTAAGCACATGTGGGTTGATCCTACTATGGAGGAGTGAAAAGTGTCTATAGGTGGTGTAGTAGAAATGGGAGGAGCAACCATGGGTATTATGTTCCCTTGTGATAATGGAAACATGAATCGTCTCTTTCACGGGTTTTGGATGCCTAGGATTTCATTTTCATTTCATTATGAATAAATAAAAATTTAATGTCAACGATCTTGTGGAGTTTGTAATATATGGAATTTTCATTTAATAAAACCACTGGTATTAACACCTAGAACATTAGAGTGCTTAAAATCTCTCCTTTCATGTCATGTCGGGAAATGTTGAAACAAAACCATACCTCAATTATTTTACAACATATTTTATGTGCATCATGCTAGATAAACGTGTGTGTGAGATCAAATTAAATAGTAGAAGCTTCAAGTTTATTACCAAGGCTCTTCGAGTTTAGTTTAAATGATAATGGGTATCTTGTGAAATATAACATTGAAAAAGCACCTTGTCAAAGAAAATACTGATAAAACTAATGACTAAAACCTTCTTCAAACGACGTTTCAAGCACTTTATATCATCTTTCTCCCACATCAACGGATAACTCCTGAGAAAAACCCTCGTGTAATCCAACTCTGAATGATCTCTACGTCCATCCACCAAGTTTCTAGGTCCCCAAAACTCATCAGCCCCCAATACCAGCTCCTCCCATTCCTACTCCTCGTCTTCCCGAGGCACTTTCGCCTTCATGGCATTAATGGATTCCATGGTCTCTTCACATGTTTCTTCTAATGCATGGATTCTAACGCAAGGATTGCTAACTTGGTCCTCAACTTTCTAGGTTTTTTAATGCAATGAGGGGAAGAAGAATTCTAGCTCTGAGATATCAGTCTTCTGTTTTGTTTGTTTTGCAGAGTTCAAACGGGGTATTTTTTATTTAATAAAACCCCAGAACATTAGAGTGCTTAAAATCTCTCCTTTCATATCATGTCGAGAAATGTTGAAACAAAACCATACCTCAATTATTCTACAACATATGTTTTGTGCGTCATGCAAGATAAACGTGTGTGTGAGATCAACTTAAATAGTAGAAGCTTCAAGTTTATTACCAAACGCTCTTCAAATTTAGTTTAAATGATAATGGGTATCTTGTTTAGTTTAAATGATAATGGGTATCTTGTGAAATATAACATTGAAAAAGTACCTTGTCAAAAAAAAATACTGACGCTCTTCAAATTTAGTTTAAATGATAATGAGTATCTTGTTTAGTTTAAATGATAATGGGTATCTTGTGAAATATAACATTGAAAAAGTACCTTGTCAAAGAAAATACTGATAAAACTAATGAGTAGTGCCTTCTTCAAACGACGCTTCAAGCACTTTATATCATCTTTCTCCCACAACGGATAACTCCTGGGAAAAACCCTCCTGTAATCCAAACCCGAATGATCTCTACGTCCATCCACCAAGTTTTGAGGTCCCCAAAACTCATCAGCCCCCAATACCAACTCCTCCCATTCTTGCTCCTCCTCTTACTCAGGCACTTTCGCCTTCATGGAATTAATGGCTTCCATAGTCTCTTCACAGGTTTCTTCTAATGCAGGGATTGATAACTCGGTCCTGAACTTTCTCGGTTTCTTAATGCAACGAGGGGAAGACGAATTCTAGCTCTGAGATATCAGTCTTCGATTTTGTTTGTTCCGCATAGAGTTCAAACGAGGTATGGGACATTGCCATATGTAGCTTGTTAAATGTATAGTATCATGTTACTAAAGTTAATTTTCATATTTTATATGATCATGAGAGATGAAATTTAAAGAATCTTTTATGATTATTTTATATCAATATATTTAAATTTAATTTTCACCATTGAAAAATATTTTCAAATTTAATTTTCACCATTGAAAAATATTTTCAAATTTAATTTTCACCATTGAAAAATGTTTTATTAAAAAATATTTTATCATTTAATGGATTATTTCATATTAATATATTTAAATTTATTTTTCACCATTTTATATATAATTACATATTAATATATTTAAATTAAAGAATTAAGATTTGAAATTCAAAATTATTTCATATATTTATAATATTTTTTAAGTATTTATTTTTACACTTTACACTATTTTTTAAATAGTTTTTAGATGTTAATATTTATGGGACATTGCCACATGTATAATATCATGATATTTTTCATATCTTATATGATCATGAACGATGAAATTTGAGCTTTCTCTTGAAGAATCCTTTATGATTATTTCATATCAGTATATTTAAATTTAATTTTCATACTTTACACTATTTTTTAAATAGTTTTTAGATGTTAATATTTATGGGACATTGCCACATGTATAATATCATGATATTTTTCATATCTTATATGATCATGAACGATGAAATTTGAGCTTTTTCTTGAAGAATCCTTTATGATTATTTCATATCAGTATATTTAAATTTAATTTTCATGATTGAAGAATATTTTTAAATTTAATTTTCAATATTTTATTAAAGAATATTTTATCATTTAATAAATTATTTCATATTAATATATTTAAATTTAATTTTCACCATTTTTATATTATTACATATTAATATATTTAAATTAAAGAAATATGAGGGTGGGGGTAGGGAGGGATTTATTAGATATATTCTCTAATAAATCTCCACCACCCCCACCCTCACCCTCATATATGTATATGAGGGTGGAGGTATTCTCTAATAAATCCTCCCACCCCCACCCTCACCTGCATATATGAAGGTGGGGGTATTCTCTAATAAATCCCTACCACTCCCACTCTCACCCCCACCCTCATATATGAGGGTGTGGGTGAAGGTGGGGGTGGGGGAGATTTATTAGAGAATATATCTAATAAATCCCATTGGGGGAGATTTATTAGATATATTCTCTAATAAATCCCTCGTGCCTCCACCCTCATATATGTGGGGGGGGGGATTTATTAGATGTATTCTCTAATAAATCGGCTTAGCCCCCACCCTCATATATGAAGGTGGGGGTGGAGGGATTTATTAGAGAATATCTATTATGCTATTCCCAAATTTAGAACATGACTTTAAATCTTTATTTTTATATCTCTAATTTGCTTTGGAATAAAATATCTTTCTTTTTAGATTTGTAATTTGTCTTGGAATTATATATCTTTATTTTAAAATTTATAAATTGCCTTGAAATTAAATTAAATATCTCATATTTATGATTTGTTTTGGAATTAATTATTTTTATTTTTAAATTCATCTTCGAATTAAATATTTTTATATTTAAATAACTTTACTTTATTAATATATCATGGTTTATATTTTATTAAGTTAATAAAAAATATGGTAATTAAAAAACACTTCTTTTAATTTTTTTTTTTTTTATAGAAATAAAATTAAGACAGATTAACGTTTTAATTATGTTTGATTTAACTAGAAAAAACATATTTTTATGCATTTAAACAAGCTATGTCTACATCCATTACATAAGTTAAATATTTAGAAATGTTTTTTTTTCCATATTTGATTGACTTTCTATGAAAGGTTTTGTCATGTTTATATATATGTTTTGTCATGTTGATATATTAATTTTTTCATAGGTACTAGTTATGTAGCACATGGCATTATTCATGTATATAATTATTTATATTTATTTTTAAGTTCATTGGTATTGCTTACAATATATCATAATAGGTTAAAGAAAGTACCCTTTCTATCTATTAGATGCTTTAAGTTGAGGTTGGATGTTGAAAATCTAATAATATATCATAATAGGTTAAAGAAAGTACATTTTCTATCTCTTTGTTGCTTTGAGTCAAGGTTGGATGTTAAAAATCTAATCACAATCGTTACAACTTTTTATGTTTACATAGAAAGCCTTTTTTACCCTGGAATCTTATTGTATTTTGCGGTTGGGAAACTGGAATGAGTAGGTTTAATTATAGAATTTTAGAATTTAGGGTAAATATATGGAATTTATTCTCTTTCTTTTGAAAATGTACAATTTTTTCACTCATGTGAGAGTTATTGTAAGAAGATATCATCAAAATAATAACCAACTTCTAATTACATTATTAGTCTCTGTCGAAGGCACAGAGGGACTATAGCGATCGATAATTTGTTGACTTTATATTAGTTCGTTGTTTGACTACAATTTTTTGCATTGTTTCTATTGTTCGAACTACAGAACTAAAAATATTATTTTTATATAATAAAAAACCCATGTATGTCATGATCTCATTGGATAATAGATTTGAGGTCTTATTGTCAGCTTCACTATTCCTAATGAATTATATGTGGCCATATCCAAAGTTTTTAACATCTATGGTATTTTTGAATTTGTATTGTTCATACTGAAATGTTTAGATATCCAAAGTTTATAGCGATTGACAATTTGTTGACTTTATATTAGTTTTTCTTTTGACTACAAATTTTTGCATAATTTCTTTTGTTTGAAGAACAAAAAACATTATTTTTTCTACAATAAAAAAAATCCCTATATATCATGATCCCGTTGGATAATAGATTTGAAGTCTTATTGTGAGTTTCGTTATTCCCAATGATTTATATGTTGGCATATCCAAAGTTTTTATCATCAACAATGTTTTTGAATTTGTACTATTCATATTGAAATATTTGGATATCCAAAGTTTTGAGCATGGATAGTCAGTTTTCATATTCCTTTGTCCTCAAAGTAATTTTTTTTAACATAGTCTCCAGTGTTTAAATTATTTTATTATTATTATTATTATTGTTATTTTTTTTTTATTTTTTATTAGTTTTTATCATCTACGGTGTTTTTGAATTTGTACTATTCATATTGAAATGTTTGGATATCCAAAGTTTTGAGCATGGATAGTCAGTTTTCATATTACTTTGTCTTATGAGTAAAAAAATTTAGCATAGTCTCCAGTGTTCGAACTATTGTTTTATTATTATTATTATTTTATTTATTATTATTATTGTTATTTTTTTAATTATCTTTATTGTTGCATGTTTCAAGATTCTTTTTCATACATACTGTTTTTATACAATAAAAAAACCCATATATGTGATGATCTCGTTGGATAATAGATTTGAGGTCTTATTTCCAGTTTTGTTATTCCCAATGATTTATATGTTGGCATATCCAAAGTTTTTATCATCTATGGTGTTTTTGAATTTGTACTATTCATATTGAAATGTTTGGATATCCAAAGTTTTGAGCATGGATAGTCACTTTTCATATTACTTTGTCCTCTAAGTAAATTTTTTTAGCATAGTCTCCACTGTTCGAACTATTGTTTTATTATTATTATTATTGTTATTTTTTTATTTTTTATTATTATTGTTATTTTTTAAATTGTCTTTATTGTTGCGTGTTTAGAGATTCTTTTTCATTGTTGCGTACATAAACAGGTCGTTTTTATACAACAAAAAAATCCATATATGTCATGATCTCGTTGGATAATAGATTTGAGGTGTTATTGCGAGCTTCGCTATTCCCAATGATTTATATGTTGGCATATCCAAAGTTTTTATCATCTATGGTGTTTTTGAATTTGTACTATTCATATTGAAATGTTTGGATATCCAAAGTTTTGAGCATGGATAGTCAGTTTTCATATTACTTTGTCCTCTGAGTAAATTTTTTAGCATAGTCTCTAGTGTTCGAACTATTGTTTTATTATTATTATTATTATTATTATTGTTTTATTTTTATTGTTATTTTTTTAATTTTCTTTATTGTTGCATGTTTTGAGATTCTTTTTCATTGTTGCGTACATAAACATGCCTGCCACACTGCATTTTTTCTTAAATGTTTGCACAACGCAATGCCCTTCGACAGTTCTGACAGCCTTATGTGTTTACCTGACAGGCCTCACAACCTTAAATGTTTATTCTACAGGTGTGTTACAATATAGTTTACTTCCATTTTTTGATACAGTGTTGTCTACAGTTAATTTGGGCAATGTTGTTCTTCACTGGCATTACTGCTTCACTGGTTGCTACTTATTCGTTGGTTCATTCAATGTTGGTTGTTGTTGTTTGATTCAAATTTGCAAAGTTGAGGTCATGCAACTGCAGTTGGACCTCTTCTTGGTTGTTCACTGGTTTTTTGTTCTTCAAACTTTGCAAGCAGTTGGACCTGTTGTTGCGGTTTGTAGGTTTTGGAGCTGTGCTTCTGTCATCCCTCATTGATGGGTAAGCTTTTGTGCCATGGTTTCATTGTTATTCCTTCTTTGTTTCTTTCTATTTGAAACTTGCAAGCAAGAATTTTCAATACTAGGAGTCACTGCCTCGAAATCATGTTGCAGAACATCTTTCTGTGTGGCTGTTACACCCAGAATTGTTTCCTTGTTCTTGAACATCAATATTTTATACAGAACCCGCCTTTGTCGCAGACGTGGTGACATATAAAAAATAAAACTCCTCATTTTTCCTACCCTTGGAAACCATATGCTTGGAGCATTTTTTCCCAATGTTCTCCTCATATTATCTGTTCTTGGAAACCATACGTTTCATGCATTTTTCCTAGTCAGTTCCCTTCCAAATCTATTGTTCCACTTTGAATGTCGATGCTGGACACAGAACCCAGATCTGTCGCAGTTACAATGAAATATAAAAAATAAAACTAGATGTTCTCTTATTTTATGTTCCTGGAAACCATGCATTTGGTGAATTTTTTCCAGGTTGTTCCCTTCCAATCACATATGCCAACTTCCACTTTCTAGATATCGTGCCATAGATGTTTCCAAAATAGTAATGAAAATGGTTTTAGAAAACGAGTTCGGAGTTGTCATAAGAGGCAAGCATCTGCCAGGGTAAACTCCATCCACCTGTTGCCTTTGTCTTATCCTTTGTGTCTTGCAAAGCATCTTCTACCTCTGAAAATCTTGTAGGATGCACACGAGGAATAGGTTCAAAAATGATATACCTTGAATACTCGGTCTTTGTGCTCAGCAAATTTATAGTGTTATTTATTTGCGTTATCCGTTTTGTTTGGTTCACTATTCACTATACATTTGTTTGCTTGTCATATGCTGTGGCGACTAGGGAGGATTGAATTTGACAAGAAGAAGGTTGAAGGATAGATAGCGGAATTGGTATGCAGTTCCGCATTTGTAATTTTCTATTTGTCTTTTTTTTTGTTCTTTTTCATTTTTTATTTTTATTTTCTTTTCTCTATTTTTATATAAACTGAATATAGGTAAGAAACATCTTGAAAATCATAGTTTAAGAGATGAAACAAGTAATAGATGTTGAGTCATATGAAATAGATACAAACTTCATTGTGCATGAAATCATCGACCAGGTATTGCATAGCAATGGGCCTTTTAGATTGGATGCATTCTCGTATACTGTAGGGGATTTCCTTTTCGATGCATGTTCTATTGCATTTCCATTATTCCTCGACCGACCTGTGCAATGGATTGATAGATTATTTCTTGGACTGTTTAAAAAATGGAGACGCTGAGGCATTGGAGTCATATGAATACGAATTGACATCTAACTTTCTTTGGCAGTTGCATGTAATACATTATGTGACTATGTATTTTTCAAAGATGCGGTTGTCTGCATCTGTAATTCTTCCTGCACATGAGAGGGGACTTTGGGGAGATACATTTTGTATACGGTGGTTGTCTAGGTGGCTCAATATATCAATTGGAATGTGGTCATTGAGAAGAAAAACAAGATATCTACTATTCAACAAAATTGCATCCAGCGATCCATATTGCATCTTGTTCCATGATGTCAATCCTATCAGTGGTCATTATGAACCACTACTGTATAGAAAATTATCCATGTGAATTCTTGGAGGACCTCATATTTACTTGTCGCTCATTTGCAAATACCTTGAATCGCAATGGAAACAAATTATGCATCGTGTACAGTGCCATGGCTTGCAGATAGGAACAACTGTTGCATCTAGTTGTGGAGATAGTCTATTCAATGCAATTTGTTATTTGGTAGAAACAGAGTTCGATGTGGAGTCACTACAGCTTTACACTATACAATCCTTTTGCAATGCAATTATAGGTGACAACCAACAAGATTTTAGTTGTTTGCATCAACACCTTTCGCCATATCTCCTAGAAAATATGCCGACAATTGGAAGTTGGCAAGAATACCTTGTAAACATGGCACTGCCATATGAAAAAGGAAATGTAGAGGGTGGAAGATTCTGTTTGCAATGGCTATCTATCATATTAAGAGTAAATATCCAGGTCTGGTTGGCCCTGCCAGATGACAGTGTCCATTCCTGGTGTATTGATTCAAACTACGATTGAACAATTGACATAATCTCATTGAAAATAGATACTCCACATATCCGTTATCAACCTTTGATGGGAAATACAATTGGTTTAGGGTCCACTGTCCATGCCACCCAAACTGCATCGAATGTGCATACCCGTAGCATGCTATTTAATGAGAATGAAACCTGTCCCAGTTGTGATGAGGCGATATGGGGCTTAAAAAAAAACATAGACTAACTTATCACAACATTAAAAAGGTCATGCGTGAAACTCGTCCTAGTTGTGATCATGCCATATAGGGATTAAACAAAAAACGTAGACTAACTTATCACAACTTGAAAAAGGTCATACGTGAGAGGAAAAAATGCATTGATGGTATGGGAAATACTATCGGTTCAAGGTCCAGTGTCAATGCCATCCAAACCACATCGAATCTACATAAGCGTCGTATGCTATTTAATCATAATGAAACTCATCCTAGTTGCCATGAGGTCATCTTGCCCTTGAACAAAAAACGTAGACTAAGTTATCACAACTTGAAAAAGGTCATACGTGCGAAAAAAAAATACATTACTACACTTCCTTCTAGACAAACACTGACATATCACAACCTAAAAAAAAAATTCGTGCACAACACAAGAGAAACAGGGAGCAACTGGAGACTCTCTAGACAACTCTATTAGTGGCCTTGAAACATAAAACGTCATGTTAAAGGAGAGAATCAAAGAATTGGAGGAAAATCTAATGCCTCTTCCATTGTTTTCTACTCCTTTGGCAATGGTCGGGCCCACCACACCTGTGGCAAAGTTAAAAGGATCAACAAGTCTTCTCACATCGGCCTGAGGCTATGTAGAAAAGAATATAAACAGAAGAATGGAATTAATAATAGAGGCTTGGGAGATGTCAAAGAATATGGTCTCTTTTGGAACAAGAGCGCATGCTTTTCATGAGTATCTGTAAGCAAATCTCAAGAACAAGCAAGGTTTCTACCTCGATGCAGTTTTACCATTTGGTGTTAAAGTTACCAGTATGACGAAATTCAGAAGAAGACAAGAGGATCTCCCTTCTCTGGATCGAATAGACCATCTAAATGCATGCTGGAAATAAAAGGTAAAGAACCTCAATGATATCATTCAAGCATGTAGCCAAGCCATATCTAGAAGAGACAAATTATTCAAGAAGCTAATTGAGATAGATCTAGCTTCCAGAACCAATGAAGTCCAGGACCCTAAATTGATATTCAACTCATTGTTTTTAACCAAGAAATCATTTGATGATCAAGTTCATATCTATAAAAAACTGTCATTTGAAAATTTCTATGGCATTCTTGAATATGGTGAAGATGATGTGAAAACCTGGTTAGTCGGTTATGCGATTAAAAACCAAGGTATTCAATAAGCATTGCACAATGTGTCTATTGATCTAAGGGACTTGGAAAGTGAATTGTTCGATATAAAAATTAGGCATGAAATCACCGTAGCGCCCATGAGGAGATACATCGAAGAATGGTTCAAAAAGGTTGTCAACCAGATAACCAATGAAGCTCAAAGCCGAGGAAAGCCATAAAAGGACATCAAAAAGAAAATGACAAGGTATGGGACACCATCATAGTAAGTTGATACTGATCACATTCTTCTGTATTCATCCACTTACTCTAACAAATCCTTAACCAAGGACTGACAATTTTCTTTTTCTTCTTGCCAGGTCTTGTTGTTTCCATCATCGACTTTCTTCTTTCTACAAACTTCATTCTTGCACATCTTTGCTTTGTAGTTTGCGGTAGTCCCAATCCCAGTCATTATGTCAAACACATTTTTATTTCACATAATATGTAATGAACTATATATTTTTTTACAAATGCGAAAACAACTATTTTGGGGGAAATATTCTCAATTGTATTTTGTGACCCAGTTTAACTAAATATAAATATTTGAAGTTGTTCTATGGTGATCTTCAATGTTTGGTTTTGTTATTTGAAATTTGTATTTCTTCTTAAAACTAACTCATTTACTTGTACATGTTCCTGTTCTATATTGTGCATATATTACAGCTTCCTATATTTCAGAATATTCTTTGATAAACGAAATGAAAAGTCATACATTTTTTTCTCTATTGCTTCTGGGTTTGAGAAAAAATTGCGAGCCCAAAACACCATTCAAATTTGATCATGGTTTACATTTGGACCACAAATAATCTATTAAGATACATTAATATGAATACATTTTAAATATATATAAACAAAATCCCTTTAAACTTGAACCTGACTTTCTCAGGCTCCTAGATTTCCCATGGGTTGACTGGTCCCCGTGTTGGCACAAGTTCATATGTCAAAGTCATGAAAGAATGTATCAAGAGAACAATCACTCCCACAAGTTGTGATAACAAGTAATGTTCAACAAATAATTTTCTCACAACCTTTTTAATGGTAAAAGTACAATAGAAAACGAGCAAGTGGATAAAATATTGGACTAGAAAATGATGGTTTTGCAATGGGGCTTTCAAAGTATATGCAATAAGTATACAACTCCAAAAACATACAGAAAATATCTTGCCAGGAAATGGAATATCTATTACAGATTTGAATATATTAGCAATTATTTTCCCTCTTCTATACTTAACCAAATTCTCGTTTCTCTTTTCCTTCTACTTTCTCCTTGTTACTTGGTCGTTTTATCGAAAATATCTACCTGCGTGGGTTGACAGACTCATGGATTCACATTTTCACTCGTGCTTTTATATCACAACTCTGACCGACCGCTTCCCCATTCCATACCTAGCCACATTTTCGATTGCAGATTCCCAGGCATGCGCGCTCTATATTGCACTTCCATTGTTCTATGACCTCCAAAGAGCACCTAGAATTCCGTGATATACAAATTTACAACTAGACTCTCACATCATAACCTCTTCCCCGTTAGACAGTTTGCCCTCAAAATTTTCGAGAGCTACAATTTGACCGTCGGGTCCTCACGTCTCCTGTGGAACTATTGTCACCTCATTTTGAAGCCCATCCGTTCTCTTTCCATACTTCACCATTTGTCTGAATCTCTTTCGTGGATCGTCGGGTTGGAGGGTTCACGAAATATCCAATTCCTAATCGTTGTTTCCTGTGCCCACCACCTTCACACTTCTTTCAAGTATACAATAACTGAAGTTTAATGCTGACAGATCTAGAAACATATAGAAAATATCTTTCCAGGAAATGGAATATCTATTACATATTTTAATACATTATCCCTTCCTTTACCTCTTCTATACTTAACCAAATTCTCAATTTTTTTTTCCTCCTTACTTTCTCTTTCTGGTTATTTAGCCGTTTTTCTGAAAATGTCTACCTGTGCGGATTGGTGGGCTCACGGGTTCACATTTGCACTCGTGCTTTTATATCCCGACTCCGATCAATCTCTTCCCATTCCATACCTAGCAAATTTTCAAATCATGGATTTTCGGGCAGGCGGGCTCTACATTGCATTTTCATTGTTCAGTGACCTGGAAACAACACCCGGACTTCCACGATATACAAATTCACTACCAGAATCCCACATCATACCCTCTTCCGTGATACATAGTTTTCACTCAAAAGTATTCCGTGATACATAGATTTTAATATATTAGCCCTTCCTTTCCCTCTTCTATACTTAACCAAATTCCCGTTTGTTTTTCCCCTTCACTTTCTCTTGCTGGTTATTTAGTCGTTTTTTCTAAAAATGTCTATTTGTGCAGGTTGGCAGGCTCACGGGTTCACATTTGCACTCGTGCTTTTATATCCCGACTCCGACCGAATTCTTCCCATTCCATACCTAGCAACTTTTTAGATTGCGGATTTCCAGGCAGGCGCACTCTACATTGCACTTCCATTGTTCTGTGACCTACAAACAACACTGGGACTTCCACGATACACAAATTCACTGTCGGACTCCCACATCATACCCTCTTTCATGATACACAGTTTGCACTAAAAATTTATGAGACCTACAATTTAACCTTCGGGTCCTCATGTCTCCTGGGCAACTATTGCCACCAAATTTCCAACCCTGTTCATCCTCTTTCCATACTTGGTTGTTTCTTGGAATCTCTTTCATGCCTCCAATTCCTAGTCGTTGTTTCTAGTGCCCGCCACTTTCACACTTCTTTCCAATTATGCAATAACTGAGGTTTAATCCTAACAACTCACCATGCCTCCAGGAGACAATCATAGTAACTGTTCGTAGACATTTTGTCCAAAAACATGCAGAAAATATCCTACCAGGTAATGGGATATCTATTACAAATATCAATATACTAGGTATAATTTGAATATCATTTCCCTATTGCATACTCATCGAATTTTTTCGCTTGCAGGTTGTCGGACAAGAGGACTACACTTCCATTATTCCTTGACCTGCAAACAACACCCCTGCTTCTGCGATGTAAAAATTCACTTCTGAACTCCCAAATCATCCCCTCTTTTGTGTTACACATTTTGCACTCAAAAGTTGTGATACATACAATTTGACCATCGGGGCCTCACATCTCCTCGGGAACCCTTGTCACCCTATTTTGAAGATCGTCCGACCGCTTTATACCCTTGGCCATTTCTTGAAATGTCTTTCGCGGATCATCGGGTTGGCCGGTTCAGAAAATTTTCAATTCCTAGTCGCTTTTTCCTATACCTACTACCTTCACACTTCTTTCCAAGTATATGCAATAAGTTTACAACTTCTCCAGAAACATGCAAAAAAGATCTTGCCAGGAAATGGGATATCTATTATATATTTGAATATATTAGCCATTCTTTTCCCTCTTCTATACTTAACCAAATTCCCGTTTCTATTTTCACTCATGGCTTCACATTTGCACTCATGCTTTTATATTGCGGCTCCGACCGACCACTTCCCCATTCCATACCTAGCCACATTTTCGATCGCGGATTCCCAAGGAGGTGGGATATAGGGTGCACTTCCATTGTTCTGTGACCTCCAAAGAGCATCTAGACTTCCACGATATACAAATTTACAACCGGACTCTCACATCATACCCTCTTCCCCGTTACACAGTTTTCACTCATAAGTTTTGAAAACTACAATTTGACTGTCGGGTCCTCACATCTCTTGTGAAACTATTGTCACCCCATTTTTTAAGCTCATCCATCCACTTTCCATACTTCGTCATTTGTCTGAATCTCTTTCGCAGATCTTCGGGTTGGCAGGCTCACGAAATATCCAATTCCTAATCGTTGTTTCTTGTGCCCACCACCTTCGCACTTCTTTCCAACCAAGTCTGACCAACCGTTTCCCTATTCCATACTTGGCCACTTTTTCGATTGTGAGTTCCTGGACATACAGACTAAATATTTCCCTTCCATTGTTCCGTGACATGCAAACAACACCCGCAATTCTACAAATATACAAACCGGCCATCGGACCGCCCCATCATGCACTCTTCCCTTTTACGCATTTTGCAGTCAAAAATTTTGATACATAAAATTTGAACGTCAGCCTTCACCTCTACTAACAATCCCCTTTAACCCTATTTTGAAACCCGTCTGACCGCTTTTCATACTTGGCCATTCCTTTCTTGCACTCTTCCCTTTTACACATTTTGCAGTTAAAATTTTCGAGACATACAATTTGACTATCGGCCCTCACCTCTATTGAGAATACCCTATAACCCTATTTTGAAACTTGTGCGAATG
>JASDQU010109102.1:106959-139230 GCA_032191745.1 Picea mariana
GCTTTATTATCCCTTCTGAGTGTTAATTTCAAATATCATGGAATATCATTCGCACGTTGTCTGTTTGGCTCGTTCACGAAACCTCCAATTCTTAATTGTTCTTTGTCGTACCCGCCATCTTCACACTTCTAAGTATGCAATAATTAAGATTTACTTCTAACAACTCATCTGTTAGGATATTTAGACACTTAGGAGTTAGTTAAGATCTACTTGGTCTAATGTGTCATTAGGTAAAAGTGTGTTTCTTAGTTGTTTCTTTAGTATGCACTAGTATGCATTTGTAGTTAGGAAACTCGACGATCACGATATGTTCCCGACATAGAGTGATTTGACGGTTCATACTCTCCTCGATCTTAATGGCCATTGATCCATGGCTTAGCACCCGATTGGTCCATGATATCTATTTAAAGAGAATGGAGGGTCATTTGCCGATGATTGATTGTGAGAAACTCTCTTGTAAAATCTCTATGTAATCTTTTTATTTTGCATTAATAAACTGCTCCAAGTGGTCATGTTGGTTGGGGACGTGGATGTTTCCCCGTACGATTTTTACCACGTGAAAACATCGGTGTGTTGATCTTTGATCTAGTTATGTGAGTGGTTACTGAAGGTGTTCTTCCTCTGTTGGAATACATGTGTTGTCGAACATGATATCTAAGCCTGTTTGAAGACCCTCTCTTGTTGTAGATTGAGATCGTGAAGCTGAGTTGTCTCATATTCATTTTATGTCATTTCTATACATTTCTAGGCTGAAAGGACTATTCCATTGCGTCCGGAGCACTTGTTTCATTCAGGAACACTTTTTGTTTCACTAGAAAAGGTTTCTGTTTGCCCAAGATACGACCATTACAGTCAGATCCAGAGGTATAAAGCTTGAATACGTATTTTTTAAATTTTTTGTAGAGTAATATTTTGGTTTTGTATTATTTATTTCTGGGTTGCTACTCTTTTAGATCTGCATATTCTCTTTTCCCTGCACCCTGTGCGATCTCAGAAAATCGAAAACAGATAGGAAAATGTGCATCTTCCACGTAAGCTAACCAAGATCTAACTCTTGTTGTCATCGAGAAGCGAATTTTTTTTTCTTGTGTCAAAAGAGATTTTTTTTAGCACGCTCTCCAAGGCTGTCTTCAACAAAAACAACATGTTGGCAGCCCTACATGATTTTTTCCTTTTAAAGTGACAAATAACAATTGCTGTAGCTGCCTACACTTCGTCATGTAAATATTGCTCTTTAAAGGTGACTATTCGGTTGTAAAAAAGATGTTTTGATTGTTCCTATTTTATTTTTTTCATTTTCATGCTTCATTCATGACTGAAAGAATGAATGAAGCATTAAAACTTATAATCATATCTAATGCTTGGTCTTCAGAAGGGTCAATGTACTTACAACTCTTTTAATGAATGTTGTTTTTGCTTTGAAGCTTATCATTTATCAAGGAAACATTTGTTTTGAGTTACTCTTGGACTGTAAGCTAATATTTTAAATCCTTTGTATACCAAGAATCGATTGGAAATGGCCTATAGGATTGTTTCATTTAAAATTCTAGGTAAATTGATTTTGATTTTAAATTTTCGATATGCTTTGGCTTGTAAAACACATCTTCTCCTAACCTTTGCAAATCGACTTCACCCTTTACATTTGATGGATATTAAACACAACTCGATCATACCCTGTACTTGGTTTGAAGTGGCAATTTGAATCGATAGATCCCTCATTACAAGCTAGGGTCATGATTTATGCTCTGTACTCAGGGAATTCATTACCTAAAACGACTTATTTTCATGGCTTGAAACCCCTTATGCTCACATTCTGGTCGTGCTAGGGTGACTGCTAGCTTACTCCTTTGTTTTAGGCTCACTTTTTTCTCTGTTGCTGGTCCACCTTATACTCACAGCGAGTTCTGGTCACCTTTTTGACTGTCTGTTCAAACCCTTATGGCCCCTATCATCTGAGTTGAGCCGAATGGCTCCCAAACTTTGCTATTGTGTGATGACGTGAGTGAAGACCTTAAAAGTCAAGGTTGGGTTGTGTTTCTCAAGAAATTTTAGGGTTATAACTTACAAGTGGCCCAAGAGTTCGACCTTACATTCGATGGATGCAGAGCCAAAGTGGATGATATTCAATTGGAAATCATCGAGTAATTTCTGAGTGAGGCAACAGGCCTCCCCCTCACCGGCCAAAAATGGTTTAAAAATTCAAAGTTGGATGAGGTACCATGGAGTCTGTTCGTCACCTACTGAAAAATTCAATGTTGTGAAACAGGTATGCCACTCTCTCTATTTAAGGATAGATGGCATGGTTTATTAGCAGTGTTAAGGAAATTTGTTACTTGTGAAGTCTGCTACGGCCTCGTCTTCCTTTACCACTTAAAGTTACTCATGCATTTTATCGGTTTCCAATTAAACATGCCATTTTACTTATTAAGAAGCTTGTATAAAATGTCAAAGAGATATAAAAGGAAGAATTTGGATTCCAGCTTATTTCACCATGGGTTGATTAAGTTGTTGTTATTCCATCATTTGAAACTACTTGGTGACAATTGGGATTCTTTCGTAACTCGCAAGGCTTTGTTACAATAAACCCTGTAGAGATTCCTGTGGTTTATAAACCTATGCTAGAGAAGCTTCTTTTTCCCTCCAGTGACAGGCCATATTTCTTGTGTGAAAACCCTTGTGAAAGGGCTATGCCTGATCAGTCTGTGTGTGGGCAGCAGGCTGTCAGCTCCAAGCTTATTAAAATTCCTGAGTGTGAACAAGTTGTTGACCCTAACCTTAACATAAAATCCACCAGTGGAAACCCTTCCAAAAAGTCAAAGAAAAATCAATACACGTGAGGGTTTAATAACAAAAGGGTTGGGAGACTAATTTCGAGGAGCCTAGGAAATAGATCAAAAGCTCATGTGAGCTTGATCGAGTCGATCGAAGTCCATGAAAGCTCTGACTCTGAGATTGAAAAATTCCTGGCGAATGAAGACCCAAGTTACTCTAAACCGGATCTCAGTCAAACTTTCGATTATGTGAATAACCTGCCACCGTGCCTGAAGCACAACAAGGATTTTCCAGGAATTAAACTCGGTCAAAGGCCGATAGTGGATAGTGGTAGTGTTTTAACACACAATCATGCGCTTCCTCAACCTCTTGCCCCTGCTATAAATTGTGAAGTGTGTTTACATTGGATAGGTCTGTATTACACAGACATCCCCATTCTTCAAGAAAAGATCAAGGCTCTTATGGCTCAAAATGACTCATTAACAATTGAAAACCGCGAGCTCAAGATCAATGCACAAAGACAAGGAAAACGTTTGAAAAGGACTGGCAATGTAATAATAAAAAACACTAATTGTGTTAAGGCCGTGCTCAACTCTGAGATTTTGTGATTCGAATTTTGGTTATCAGTGGAGTGATAAGATTGGTTTTTATCTTAGTTGTGTTTTTATTGTTATTTTTCTAATTAATCTAGATTGATTTAGATTTCTGTTGTTAAAAATAACACTGGCGAGAGATTCTGTAGCCAAGTCAATTCTCATATAAAACTTGGAAATTGTTAGTTAAATAAATATCTAATTTTCTCATCTCATTTTTCTTTTAGGATAAAATGTATCTTGTGTTGATCTCATAAGATGGAGCATTGCTGGACTTAGTTAGTTAGCCATCTATTTTGGCTTATTTTTTAAATCAAAATATAACTTTCATAATGTTGAGGATATATTTTGATATTGAGTGGTTTTTAAACCCTCTATCTTTGTAACTTTTAGATCCTTTTGAGATCTGATCCTATCTTAGAAGATAGGATGTTTAGCTTACATAAAATATTTAAATACTCTATACTTGGTAATGGAAACCATCTTGGTTGAGGGCAAGAGATGGACAAGTGATTCCAGAACTTAATAGAACGACATATATGCATTTTGGCTTTAGCCTCTTGTTTATAATGTTGTTGTTTATGTTTTGTTAATCCAGTTACATGTATAGGTCTGATATCTTTAGATTAAATGATCTATGATGTGCATGATGTTTATATTATAAATACCATCTACAACTTGCTTCTCAAAATATAAATGTTTTGATCATATCTTCAATAAAAATAATAGGATTTATCTTTGAGTTTTAATTGAATGATAATATGCATAGGTTTCTTTCGGATTTATCTCACTGCAATCATATGTAATTATGAGATCACAGGTTTATGTTTGTGTTTCTTTTTCTGTCATTAAAACTTAAACTGCCAATACATGTTCTGAATTTATTTAGAACAGTCATAAGGTCCATTACAAATTTCTCTCTTGGACATGGAAGTTGGATGTTCACCACTCATGCAGATGCTTGGATACACCTCAATAACTCACTGACATGTTAGTTCCTTTGTATTTTTCTGTTATTCACATATCACTGAAACTAGAATGTATGGTTCAACTTTTGACTATCCACATGTTCATGTTTCATTGAAATTTTTACAAGTTTTTTTAGATTCATAAAGGAAAAACAAAAAAAAAATGTATGTGCTTTCTTTATTTTCTTCTTACAAGCAATTTAGTTCTCCATCGATTTTCGTAAGTTTCGATTAAAACTTGCAGTTTGTAAATAATGTGCATAAATGAGATTTATCTATCTTTTGCTTAAATACACCTACTACAGTTACATTAGAGCATATATATATATATATATATATATATATATTGTCTAGTAATTAGTTAGTTATTTCTTTCTTTTAGGATTCTTACATTGGCTAACGAAGCCATTAAACCCGTCAGAACGAGTTGCACCAAACGGCTTGGGTTATTTACACAACCCCAGACTGGACTGGTTCTCCTAGTTGACAGATGGTCAATTTCACCCGCCAACACAACAACAAGACCCCAATCCTCCTTTTGAACATTACGATATGTTTTGCTAACAACAACAACAACAACCCCAATCCTCCTTCTGAACATTACAATATGTTTTACTAGACCATTTGGCTAAAAGTTGCCTTATTAAGTAAGAGGTCTTGAGTTCAAGTCTCTCTTTTGTTACTTTTTTCGAAAAAGTTCATGCTAAAATTGTAAAGTGTATTTCACTTCAAGTATAAAAGTGAATCACTATAAGTAGCTTTAATATTTTTTTTTTAGAGTTATTTATTTTGCATGCAAATTTTCTGTTATAAAGTAACTTCATTGTAAAAGTGATCCCCACTTCTATTTATAAAAGTGGGTCACTTCATAAAGCAAATTACACTATCACGTGGTCATTTGGTTATCGTTTATGCCTTTTTTAAAAAGGAAATAACTCTCACATCGGAAGTCCATTTTCAGTGTTGGTTTTTTTAAAACCGCATAATGTTTCAAGCTCTTTCCATCCAGATCATCAGTTTTAATTTTTAAATCCATATTATCTGCATATTTAATATGGATTCTACAAGTAATGTCTTGCTTACCAGCAACAACTACTTCCAATGTAAATCTCATATGGAAGATTTATTAAGAAGTAAAGGCCTATATCAGATTACCTTGGGAAAGGAAAAAGTACTCACTGATGATGATAAGAAAGCCAAGTGGGCTAATAGGAGTGACGAAGCACGTGGACTAATCAGAATGCCCATCTCTCCTGATTTAAGGTACCACCTTCAAGAAATTGATGACCCCGAAGAAGCTTGGGAAAAGATTGAATCTGTGTTTGGTAAACTCAATATTATTTGAGCACAACAGTTAGAAAATCAAATACTGACCTTGAGTCCAAGTGATTTTTCTTGCCTGGAGACTATCTATCTAGGTTTAAAACACTCGGAATTTTATGTGAAGAATGTAAAATAAAAATGGATGAAGAGCGTTGTATCTATCTTATTCTTTCTAGTCTAGGTAGTGCATATTTTGTGTTTGTATCTACCTTTTATGCCATGAGAGAGGCTCTAGGGAAATCTTATGAAAAACCCACTCTTGAGTCCTTTTGTGTTGCTTTGATTAGAGAGGAAGATAAGCTTGTACAAATTGGAGTGATCAACACTACATGTACCTCCAACAAAGCCTTAGTTGCCCAACAAAAAGATAAACCCAAGTATCCCAAGAAGCAACATCTTCGCTACAACAACAAGCAACATAAGGGTCCCAAACCTGCTTAGACAGCTTCAGCTCCTGATGGTGACAAAGGAGAAAAATATAAAAGTAAGAATACTAACAGACATTGCAAATTTTGTGATAAATATGGTTATGATGAGTCCAAAGGTTTCAAGAAGATGGCAATTTTAGAAGCAGTGATGGAGAAGCACAACATCAGTATTGATTTTACTTCTTCTTCTTCTTCTTCTCATGGACATGCACTTTCTGCTTCTGGTTTCTCCTTCAACACAACTTCTACTTCTTCTTCGGATAAGTGGTTTATTGATTCAACAACATCTTATCATATGGATAAGGNATGAATGTAACACCAAGAAAATATTTGTTGGTGATGATAGATCTCTTAGTGTTGTAGGATCTGGAATAGTTCAAGTAGATAATGGTCATTTCAATGATGTATTATGCGTTCCAAGTCTTTCTTGTAACCTTCTATCAGTCTATCAAATCACTCATTTAGGTGAAGGTAAAACCGTAGAGTTTTCACCTCACCAAGTTGTAATCAAGGATCTAAAATATCCTAAGCATGTTCTTGCAACTGGAATTGCTAATGATATTACCAGGTTGTATAAGTTTGACAACTTTGGGTCATCATCTTTTTCATTAGTTTTTGTTGCTCATAGCGATGACTTGAGCAAACTTTGGCATGAGCGGTTTGGTCATCTAAACTATCACTCATTGCAACAACTATGCAATCAATAGATGGTGACTGGTATTCCTCTTGTTTCATGCAGAGATGGTGTTTGTGCTGGTTGTGCTCTCGAAAAATATCATCCAGATGGTTTTGACAAACATGCCTCTTGGCACGCTTCGGGCCCTTTGCAACTTGTTCACTGTGATTTGTCTGGTCCATTTTCTTCTCCTTATTTTTCTGGGTGCAAGTATTTCTTAACTTTCATTGATGATTTTTCCAGACATACTTATGTTTACTTCTTAAAACTTAAGATCAAATTTTTTGGCCTACAAGGCCCTTGTAGAAAAGAAATCTGGACATCAAATTCAAAAGTTAAGAATAGATAATGGAGGTGAATATGTGAACAATAATTTTACAAGTTACTGCACTACACAGGGCATCTAAATGCAAAAAACTGTTCCATATACACCACAACAAAATGGTGTTGCTGAGAGAAAGAACCGCACATTAAAAGAAATGGCTAATTGTATGATCCAATCTAAGGGATTAAGTCTAAAGTATTGGGCGGAAGCAATCAACTGTGCAAATTACATAGTCAATCACACTCCCACAAAGGCTCTTAAAAATATAACACCAGAAGAAGCTTGGAATAAAATTAAACCAGATGTAAGTCACTTCCATGTATTTGGCAGTATAGCATGGGCTCACATTCTTGATGAGAAAAGGAAAACATTGTAGCCTAAAAGTGAGAAGTGTATATTTGTTGGTTATTCTGAAGATGTCAAAGGTTATAGACTTCTTCAACCACATTGTAATGAAATTATTCTTAGAAGAGATGTTAAATTTGATAAAAATCTCTTGGCCTGCGATCCTAATTCCGTGGTTGTGCCTTCTTCAGCCTGCGAGCCATCTTCGACGTTTGTGCCTTCTTCTATTCCTATACTGGTTTATTCTTCAGATGATGACAGTGAGGATGAAAATCCACCTTTGCCTGCTCACCTTCCTCCAAATGAGTCCTTTGAACCTAAACTCGCACCAGTTCCACTGCTTCCTAGATGGGTCTGTTCAACACGAGAAGCAGTTGGTGATCTTGTCGGTGATCCTTCAGATCAGCATCGAACACGTTCATAGTTCCAGCAAGACTCTTCTCTTTTGGCTCAAGTTTCAGAGACTCATGATCCAGAGACATTTGCAGAAGCTTTAGGTCATCCAGATTGGGATACAACAATTAATGAAGAGTATCGTTCTTTAATGGTAAACGATACTTGGGATCTTGTACCTCTTCCAAAAGGAAGAAAACTTGTCAGATGTAAATGGGTCTATAGAACTAAGTATGCATCAGATGGAAGTGTTGAAAGATAGAAGGCTCGGTTAGTTGCCAAAGGATTTTCCCAAGTTGAAGGAATTTAATATAATGAAACCTTTGCCCCTGTAGCCAAAATGAATTCCATCCGCCTTGTTCTTTCCCTTGCCACCTCAAATAAATGGGAGGTCCATTAGATGGATGTTAAATCCATGTTCTTGCATGGCGATTTGAAAGAAGAAATCTACATGGAACAACCTCCCGGCTATGTCTAGAATGACTCTAGCCTTGTTTGTCGCCTTAAGAAATCTCTTTATGGTCTTAAGAAATCTCTTCAAGCTTGGTATGCCAAAATGGACAACTTTCTTATTGACATCGGATTCTTTAGATGCCATTATGATCCTAATGTCTATACCAAGAAAGTAGGAAGCCATCTCATAATCCTTGTCCTTTATGTTGATGACCTTATCCTTACTGNTAAGAAGAAATTTGAAATGATAGACTTAGGTTTTTGCACTATTTCCTTGGCCTCCAAGTTTTGCAAACCAATGAAGGAATTTTTCTTTCCCAGTCTAAGTATGTTTGTGACTTTCTTTTCCGCTTTCACATAGATGATTGTAAACCATCCCCTTCTACCTTTCGTTCTGGAGTCAAGATCACTACCACCTGTACTTCTCCTAAAGATGATGCCACCCTGTACTGTCAGTTAGTTGGTAGCCTCTTATACTTGAATCATACCTGTATTGATCTTTCCTTTGTTGTTGGTCTTGTTTCCCGGTATATGAAAACACCCCATGAAAGCCATTGGAAAGAAGCTAAAAGTATACTTCGCTATGTCCGTGGTACAATTCAGTTCAGGATACATTACAGTTCAGGGGGACTCCTTTATTGGTTGGTTTCACTGATTCAGATTGGGCCAGCGACCCTAATGATCGAAATTCTAATGCAGGTTATGTTTTTAGCATTGGTTCAGGACCTATCACTAGGGCCTGTAAGAAACAACAAGATATTGCACTTTCTTCAGTAGAAGTAGAGTACCGAGTAGCGGTAAATTCAAGTTAGGAAGCCTTGTGGCTTTGACAGATCCTTTCAGAGTTTCAATTCATGCAGCAACATTTGACCAGCCTTTGGTGTGACAATCAGAGTGCCATCAAGCTCGCCAAAGACCCAGTTCAACATCAACATAGCAAGCACATCGAGCTACACATGCACTTCATCAGAAAACTCATTCTTGATCAAGTTATTGAAGTGCTCTTTTTCCCTACAGAAGATCAAGTTGCAGACATTTTCACAAAGTCTTTTACAGAAGCGAAGTTTTCCAAACTTTGATCTATGTTAGGAGTTTAGGAAGTTGTCATTAAGGGGGGATAGGATCTAATGCCTCCTTCCTTCTCCTATTGTGTCAACATTGTAAATCCTTCAATCCTATCCCAAGTTGTTCTTAAGGGGGGATGTTAGGATATTTAGACACTTAGGAGTTATTTAATATCTACTTGGTCTAATGTGTCATTAGGTAAAGTGTGTTTCTTAGTGTGTTTCTTTAGTATGCACTAGTATGCATTTGTAGTTAGGAAATCCGACGGTCACGATATGTTCCCGACATAGAGTGATCCGACGGTTCATATTCTCCTCAATCTTAACGACCATTGATCTGTGGCTTAACACCCGATTGGTCCATGATCTCTATTTAAAGAGAATGGAGGGTCATTTTCCGATGATCGATTGTGAGAAACTCTCTTTTAAAATATATATGTAATCTTTTTCTTTTGCATTAATAAATTGCTCCAAGTGGCCGCGTTGGCTAGGGTCATGGATGTTTCCCCGTAGGGGTTTTACCACATGAAAACATCGGTGTGTTGATATTTGATATGGTTATGTGAGTGGTTACTAAAGGTGTCTATCCTCTATTGGAATACCTGTGTTGTCGAACATAATCATCCAACACACATAGAGATTGTCATTAATGAGTGAAGAGATCGAGGAGATTTCTCATTCACACGCATTGAACCAACATTTCCAGGGGGTTATATTATCCCCTCCAATTATTCATTTCAAGCATCGTCTGGACCAAAAAACTATTCTCATAAACTAATGGCACCATCTTGACATCATTTCTATGGAGATATAGTGAACATCTTCGGGTGTGAGGACCAAAACTTCCAGTGGTCTAGGGCATATTATTACTACTCATCCCCTTCTGCCTAGAACAAAATAATTTGGACCTATGGGATTGCTTGTGCAAGGTGCGTCCCTGAAGTTTTTGACTGTAAATAGATGGTCTCTTGGTGCATGGATAAATATATTTCAGACCAAAGAATTATTTGACTACGAAACCACTCCTATGTTTCTTTGTCGACTCAAGTCTTCCACTAGATGTTAAGATTGTCGGAGCCAACATTGACGTTCAAAGGATAAGACTCCAGTCAGTTCCTAAGAAAGCATAATAACGGGTTGGACATCTTTCCCGAGTTCCTAGAAGACCCAATGGCAGTACCTGAAGATATCACAGACTTGCAGGTTAGTTCATTTAAAAATCCATTCCAGGAAATTGCCTGGTTGTTTACAAGAATAACGGGACAGGAATCCACAACAACTATTTCCCGCATGGTTATTTATATTTTGTATTTCACAGTCAAGGAACAAGCCATTTTTTATTGGGGAAGGCTAATTTCCCATGAAATATGTTCCCAATTGTCAAACTTCAAAAAGGACAAGATATTTTATATGGAATCCTACTTGGGAAAAGGCCCCGGTGAGAAGATTGTTCAATCACTGCAAAGCACGAAATCTCGGAGCATCACTCCAAAGAACTACCACAGTAACAAATCAACCCAAATTTCTTCAAATGGAGGATGATATAACAACCCTCCCAATCCTAAAATTAATAGTTCTCACAAGCTTCCCATGGAGAAGAAGAGAAAAAAAATTGCAGGGCAGGCAGAAGAGCCTGAAATTGAGAGTAAGAACATGGAACTTGACACTGATATGGATAACATATTCTGCAACCTTGATCAGTCAGAAGACGTGATCTAGCATAGTCTCCCAATGGACATAGTTGATACTATTACGAGGGAAAAACTCTCTATGGCCAAGGGTAAACCACAATAGACAGGTATGACTGCAGAAATCAACTCAATTCCAACATATGCTATACAAACTAATGTGCAAGATAATAAAGAGGCCTACATCGATCCAATGTTTGATGATGTTCCACCGTTGAGCACTTTGAACCAAAGCTTTATACCTGCAATGAATTATCAACAAACAAGCAGAGCAAGTACATAGTGATAATATAAAGGGGTTAGCACATTAGATAGCACAATACATTAATAAACATTACAAACATGCCCATGGATAATAATCATATATTTGAAAGATACCAATAGGACGGGAAAGGAGTATTTCTATTAATAATTGATCATTTGAAGTGACAACTTTACATACTTTTGTGTCAACACGGTTCGAAACCAAGAAACCAAGTTCCTTCAAACTGGGTCTCCACCACTTCAATCCTCCACCAAAGGAAAGCTTGTAAGAACGAGGCAATGATGTCCTCTCAACAATAGGGAAACAACTTGAGGGATGAAAACTATGTTTAGACTTGAGAGACAAAGGGATGCAGACTCAATATGAAGCAATTTCTCCAGAGTAACTTTGCTCTCAAAGTTGAATGTTTTCTCCTCCTTTTCCATAGCTCGAAATTGTGCTCTTATAGACTTCAAAATGAAACTGAAGGGCCGAGTTGAAACATTTCCAGTATGTGGAAGGCCAAGTGTCAGAGATCTCATGTCATGACATGGAAACCCGACCTCATTTTTTTATTTTCTGGCACAAATCTCGATGTACACGGCTTGTAGTGGAGAATCTAGTGTATACACATCTTGTATAACAGATAGGGAACGTATATGTGGAAAAATGTATATTTTTAGTTCTGGATTCATCAAAAAAGGGGTGACAAGTTTGCATAGGGAAATGGAAAAAGGCCCTCTATGCAAGATAACAATGGTGAGGCAAATATTACTATAGCAGATGCTCCCTAATGTGTGAGATCAGAGGAGTATCTGTGATGGCCGAAATACATTATAAATAACCCATAAGTGGAGTGGTAGAGAACCAGTTGGACAAACTCAATTGATCATTACATTATGTACTGAATTTACATACATGGCTGTCAAGAATACAATGCAGATCCATGTGGAAAATATACCAAAGAAGTGTTCATGACCATGAATAGGAAAATACAAATGTGGTTACATGCCAAAATTTGTCATAGTCACGAACAAGGCCCAGTGAAACCAGTCTCAAAATCAATATGAAGATATCTGTATACCATGGAGTACAATTTGCTCTCCTATGATCACTGAAGTCAAATAGGTGTTGGTCCAATGAAAGGGAAGCAACAGCTCAGGAAAGCTATGGCCACATAGTGATGTCTTCAAGTCTTTTACACTATCTGCCAAGGGTGCAAGTCTACATAATGTGAATAAAGGAGTTGAGGTCGAACACGATGAGACATCGTTTGATTACCGGTCATTAAAGTATACCGTTAACAAACGTGAGACAACCTACCAATAATGAAAGTAGGTATCAAGGCACAGAGTACATTTCTGCAAGTGCGAATAAAGGAGTCGGTGTCGAACACTTGAGAAATCCATTGATCAAGAGACATTGATGTATTCCCATCTGTCAATGGCGAGAGAGCCCGCCACTAATGACTACAAGCCTCAAGGTACTCATAAAACTCTAGGTCTCATATCTAGAATAAATGAGCTGAATTCGATGGAAAGAAACTCGTTGAAAGGAGAGCATTAAGACATCTCTCATCAGTTAGCACGAGGAACAAAGAAAGAGCTTCATGATTTGGTGGAGATCGGACGAAGAACATGTTCATGAACCCACGACCCTGTGCGACTTTCGCGTGTACCAAATGCAAGTGGTAAACGAAAAAGGCCCTCTGAATAGCATCCAATGATGAAAATTGTTGACAAAGGTGAGGAAACCACCAATAAGGCTAATGGAATCCAAGACACTGCATGAATCCTAAAGTGTGAATAGATGTCTTGCCGTCGAACATAAGAGAAACCACCCAGTCAACGACTAATGATAAAATGTTGACTGTTGGGTTCAAGGTGACCTACCAATGATGAAAGGAGGGCCAGGGTGCATGATAATACCATAGTATCATGTGATTCTGAGATAAACTGAGAGTATGGACGACATGCAAAGTCAATATTTCTGAGGAGTAGTTGACACAGGTTGATAGACTTCCTTTGAACAAGAACATGAGACATATGGTGGACTCTGGCAGCATAGATTTAATGATGTGACTATTATATGCAGGAGGCATCCATAACGTTCTCTATAGGGACTGGAAGAGTAACCAGTCAGTAGAGAAAACTCTGTAGCGATATCAGCTTCCTAAGGCCATGCTAAACCCAAAATTATGATGATGCAAGGACTCAATAACTTTGTGCTCTGTTCAAAGGAGACACGACTACTTCCAATTATAATATAGTACTCCCTTCCCTCCCATCCTTTTTTTTTTCATAACAAATGAATGCTATGATATAGAGGAGGGAACGACTGCCGCAAGTAAGAAAAAACTAGTTCCAGCAGTGGAAAATACCTATGGTCAATGGAAGGAAATTTATGTGGGAGATGGACACTCGGGGTGATGTTCCCTCCAGGGTATAGGGTGTCAAATTGTGAAGGATATAAACAAGGCTTTGCTTGGTTGAGGATGCAATAACTGATTAGGAAATGGTTTATAACGCAAAGCAAGAATCGACTAAAGGATCAATATTGCAAGAGAGGGCATGAGATGCAATCACAACTTAATGCCAAAAAATGTCATTTTTTATGACTTTTAGTCTACTTGGTGTGAAAAAGGGGTAAACTTGTGCCAAATAGATGTCTTTTCGAATCCAATTTATGAGTGTGAAAAGACAAGGTCACTCGACAATATTTTCTATTTTTGATAACGAGTCAAAAAAGAGCTTAACTAAGACTCATGACCTTTCAAATCCATTTTTAACGAGTGTGAAAGAAACAAATCACTCGGCGATATTTTTCGTTTTCTAGACAAGTCAGAAAAGAGATTAACTAAGACTCATTTTTGTTGTTCTAATCAACATGTAAAGGGGGAGGCCAAGGCTCCCATCCCGGTCTTCTACCGAAAATCAGTACCTTACAGATAGTTGACAAAAGCTTGGGAAAACCCAAAGCTCTCCAAGTTGAGGAGGAGAAAGTGCTAACAGAGGATACAGTCTCCGTAATGGTTTGAATAATGTCTCTTAATGGAAAAGACATAGGTGGGGGTATGGGATGCCCCATCAGGTTGTCCCAATAGAAGGTGACCTCGTCAGGACTTGGAGGAAGAGCATTCGGGGGATGAATAAATCTCTCTGGTTCAGAAGGGGGAGGATTTGGAATGTTGATGACATGACTAAAAGGTACATCATTCTCTTTATGGAGAGTAGGATTGACCATAAATTGTACTAGTGTGGTCACTTCTTCAATTATAGGTTGAAGAGGATGCATAGCAATGGGGGCAAGAGACACTTCACCCTCGACAAAAGGGGTGAGGTCGGGGGGGTGGTTGCAGTGGTGAGACCACCGAGATCATCAAAGGAGAAGTGGTGTGAGGAGAAACCGTGGGTGTCTCAGAATCCAAAGGGATTTTGGGTGAGCCCCATGCTTCTAGTATCTCAGCAGTCGTCGGACAAAAACGAGTAAGGTGACTTCCTTCACAAGTCCTGCAAAGGAATATAGGCTTACGTCTGAGACAGTTGAGCTTATCAATGTGATTACCCAGGGAAAGAGAGTCATCTCCTATATGACGAATAGAAGCTGGAGACGTGACATGACTATGATTCAGGGTGAAGAGGATGGTGCCCCCAACATGATTGGTAGAGGTTAGGTGCGATCTTTCATCATAATTTGTAGAAAATGTCGACCCATCTCTGATGTGACTGGAAAAGGTTGGTGATGGAGCACCAATGTGACTAACAGTGACTGGGCTAGCGATAGATTGTGGCATTTGATTCCAAGGTCTGGGGAAAGGTTGGTTTTGAAACATTGTAGGCCAGAAAGGATCCTGGTGTACCCACTGTCCCTGCTCAGAAAAGTGGGGGTTTATGCGAAAATGGCCCGAAGAGGTTTGGACGGGCATCATCACTAAGGTTTGCGATGAGACCGAGGTAGGATAAGAATTATTCGAGTGAGGATATATGTTTCCCCCTTGTGAAGGGGTCCCATAAAGAGGGTAGCCTGAACCATAAAATTGATTCTCCCCATATGAAATACTTGGGGGTACTTGAGGACCTGTCATGGAAAAGGTGTTTAAAGGGATAGGCATGGTAGATGAAAGATACATGGGTGGGGTGTAATAAGTGGAATAAGCACCCATTTGAGCACTAGCTCCTGAAAGAGCATAGCTAGTATTGGATCCGTAAGGGGGAAGATTCCAACCTCCCATGGGGACACGACTCATATCAAACGAAGAAGTGGGCGTGGGAGCTATGGTGCCCCTGGATCCAATGCTAGGATTCATATACATGGACCAGGGAGAGGGTTTCACATTAGAAGGCATATCAAGATAAAAATGACTAGAGACCTAAGGTGTGGACTGAGCATTGTAATTGTGCATACCATTGTAAAAAACGGAAGGGTTTATCCCTATGAAATGAGTAGGCATCATAGTGTGGGAAGCAATGAATGAGGGAGTAAAAGAAACTCCACTATCCATGATAATGAAACCCAAAACAGACTCCTAGGGCCAACTAGTAGTCAAAGATCATACCAAAAAGTCAAACGACCAATATGCATGCAAATGAGCTAAAGTGCCTGAGTAGCCTCCCTCACTAAAGAAGGTATTCCTTGTCCAAGAGGGACTTGAGACTCCCCGCTAAAGTTTAGAGGTAACAAAATCAGTTATAAGGGCCCTCGTAGGCTTAACAACCAGTCGATCAGATTCCCCCAGAGAGGTAATCCTCCATAAAAGTTGTGTGTTGTCTGGCCCTTATCTGACTCAGGGTACAAGCAGAATAACCCCTGCAAGTAACCTATGAGATGCCTAAGTCAAGCAACTAATAAACCACTGTATAAATAATGCATAGGAGAGCAATCATAAATCTGGATCACCGTATGGGCAGGGTAGCAAATCTCAAAACCTTTAAAGCACCGCCTCTCACATAGGTATGGGTCCTAGAAAGATCCCCAAATATGAATAAATCCATAGAAATATCTCTAACGCTAGGTGACTATCCAAGGGTTATCCCTTCAACTAACTTCATGCGACCTCATGATTAACTCCGGTGTGAGTGGAGCCTCCTGATCTTACCAATTATACAATGGACTTCTCAACTCCTCTCAGACACATATGTTGATTTAATTGCCTTGGAGAAGTTTACTCACAAAATCCTATTCCAAGGCACTAAATCCTAAGCTAGTTTGTGCACCCTAAAAATAAAATCGTGACTAATAAATTTTAGTTTAAAGCATAAATTTTATTGTTCATGATTACTCAAAAGGGTATGGAAGAGAAACTCATGATGTTATGACTCTACAAGAAAATAAATATGAATATAATGCAAAGCCTATCTTTAACTTTTCAATGAATGATATAATAATAAAAATAGTGTAGTCTTCAATATTAACTCTGCAATTCAGAAGTAAAATGCAACCTTTCACTAAATGCACTAAGCTAATGATAAAGGTTCAAAGACAAAAATGCCAACCAATGCAAAATGCCTATTTTTTTTGTATTTTCAATATACTAAAAAGAAAATGCATGGACCGATAAGCAACCTGATATATAAATGCTACTATGTATAAAAGAAATAACTCGAGCATAATACCAAGTAGCCAAGCAAGCAGCCCAGAGAACAAGGACAAATCAAAAATGAAAAAAAAAAGAGAAATACTACACCCAAAAATTCAACTCCGAACAAGTTTCCTGTCATCCCAGATAATCTCAACAGGCACTACAAAGACTTAAGAAGGCTCAACAACCTTCAAATCCCACCCAACAGTCACTAAACCAAGCAAACAAGCAAGGGAAAGTGGTATACGTGACTTTTCATGAGAACATAGCGTATATATGCTTATTGCAGTGAGACAACAAGCGTGTATACGGGATTGTCAAGGAAAAAGGGGCATTGTTGGTAGCAATAATGTAATTTCTATTCTTTATAAGCTGCCTACACAGGATCTCTAAATTTTCATTACTCATCATGAGCAACGACACTTATCACTTGTCGCTTATTACATACCTTCCTTTCGATTTTTGTTTTCATGATTGTAAGCATGAAAACTCACAGTTGGAATTCACACTTGTTTTCAATTTTTTATCAAAGGATAACTATTCATATGGTCTATTGTTGAATTGTCATCTTTCGCTATGAACTTGATGATTTTCCTAGTTTATAACTCCTTGGTCCTAGTCATGCCTTGGTTACATAAGTAAAAAACCTCCCACTCATCAATATTCGATTAATATTAATGGGGTTTGATTCATAAAATTCTTTTAACACAATGTTTATTTCAAACTTTTACCTTGTAATCAAGTCATGAATATGTGCGCTCTATGGTATACAAGCGATTACATCCTTACACTACCCATATCCCAAGGTATCATATGAGGTACAGCGTGATATTATTTCTCTGTATGGCCTCGAGCTTCACGACCTCTTTCCCATGCATGGTGATTAACGCTCTTGCCTACCATTTTGAACTGTCACGAAACTGTTTTGTTCGGGGCTATGGATTTGTGTTTTTTCTATCAAACCCTACCTCCGATTTTTGTGTTGATTCCCTTTTGTTAGCCATGGCTCCTGTGGTGAGGATTGAGCCCAATGGTATCCAAACCTTGTTATCGTTTGACAATTGCAGAGACGACTTAGAAAGGAACGACTGGCGTTTGTTTATTGAAAAGTTTGAGGGTTTCAATCTGAGAGTTTCTCAAGAGTTCACGTTGACATTCAATGGTTGCAGAGAAAAAATAGGAGACGTGTAGCTTGAGGTAAATGAAGATTTTATAAGCCAAGATACCATTTTACCAGCTGTGGGGAAAAAGTGGTTCAAGAACGCAAAGGTATAAGAGGTTCCCTGGTCATTGTTGTTCACCTAAAGGAAAATTACCAGTTGCGACTGAGGTATGTCTGTTTCATCTCTAAAACCTAGATGGCATGATCTGTTAGCTATTGTGAAACAATTTATTACATGTGAAGGGAGATTTGGGTTGGTTTTCTTGTATCACCTGCGATTGCTTATGAGCTTCATTGATTTCCCGCTGAACATGCCCTATTTCCTCTTTAGAAGTCTATACAAGATGGGAAAGCGGTTTAAGAGCCAAAAATCTGATTCTAGTTTGTTCCATCATGGTTTAATCAAGATTATCATTATGCATCAGTTGAAATTAAACAATGATTGTTGGGATGCTTTTGTGTTACGAAATGGCTTCGGTAATAGTGAGTTGGGATAGTTTGACAAGCCTGTTATCACAGAAACCCTTGTGAAACCTACCATCTCTCCTCCTTCGCTCATGCCATGTGATTCTGTCTCTAATTTGGAACCCTCGACCTACCCTGATTCTACTCAACCCGACACTCGACCGGATTCGTATCATAAGAGTTGTACTAAGGCTGTTAAAAAACCCATAGGGAAGAAGCTTAGGGGAAACATTGATGTCAATTATAAGAATAAAAAGGCCGCTTGTTTGGTTTCACGATGTGCTCGAAACAAACCCAAACCTTGTGTTGACACAAAAAACACAATTGTGGTAAGTGAGGATTTGGATTCGGAAATTGAAAGGTTCTTGGCCGAAGAGTATCCATATTCATATGGACTTTGCCCTAACAGACCCTACGATTATGTCACCAACCTACCACCGTGTCTAAAGGACAATCCTCTCTTTCCTGTCATCAAACTCGGTGATGAAAATACATGTCAAATGGATGATCCTCCAGCTGTTAATACTATCAGTGCCAATACACAGTCTCTACAGCTGTATTGTAATGAATGTCGATCCTGGATCAACAGGTATTACAAGGATGTGCCTTTACTACAGTATCGACTTAAATATTTGGAAGACCAGGTGGATTCGTTAACAAAGGAGAATAGCAGACTCCAATCTATAGCTCAAGCCAAAGACAAACACCAAAAAACCACAGGGTCTGTTATTTTTAAGAACATGGAAGCAGCGACAGCATTAGTAAATTCAAAGATTACTTGATTTGTTTGAATCCCTTAATTTGAGGTATGATCTTTTTAAAAGTTTAGTATGATTTTGTCTTTCTCAATTTAGGATACATGATTTGTTTGCATAGATTACTTATTTTTTCTATTTGATTGAATAAAATATGATTCTAGTTATAATTATAACTAGCTACAGAATCGTGAGATTCTGTAGCTAGTTAGAAAAATTCGAATTATTTGTTTTGATAATTGAAAATACATCTGAAATCTTTTTATTTTTATTTGTTTTCAGGAACTCATGATTTTCAAAGAGATATGAAGCACTGTTGGGATCTTCCAGCCATGCCATCTTTATGTTTTTAAATAGATTAGGCTGTTAGTTTTCGGTATCAAGTAGAATCTGGGAGGTTGCATCCCCCACATTTTTTGGAACAGATTAGATGTTATCAACAAGAAACATTTTGTTCCTGGAACCTATATAAGTATGTTGTTTTGTAAACAGGAAATCATCTCTGCCTGGGGCAAAAACTATGTATTTCCGATTTACAGACTTGAATAGAATATGATATTTGCACAACTTTAGCTTCTCCATATCGTGTTTTTATTCAAGTTATGATTATTTTGATTTGTAATTAGATTGTGATTGCTTTAGCTATCGTGGTTTATTGCAGATTGGTATGATAAAATTTATATGATATCCATGTTTTATGTCCCATATTTAACATACAGTAATTATTCTGTTCAAACTTGAGATTAAGAGATTTATCTTCATCATTCGTTGAACATTTATACACAAGTTTTTCATAGCAGGATTTATCTCAATGTGGCCACCTGTGAAATTCTAAGATTGTTGTTACTATATATCTCATATGTTCTATCATTCGGATTCAGTCATTACTGCTTCATGTTTATGAGAAGCATTTGTAGGATCTGTTGCAGGTTTGCCTCATCAGACAGCCAAATTGGATGCTATACACAGGACGAATATGGGATGCGATAATAGGTCAGTATACTAGTTTAATTTTATTAGTTTAATGAATACAGAAACCTCTCGTAGCTAAAACATTTTCTATTATCTATGATTTCTATTTTCAATTAGACAATTTGTTATTCCATTTCTTGTTTATAAACATTATAAGAAAATAAATCAAAAAGATCGAATGATAGCTTTGTTGTTGTTTAATAAATCAATCCATATTCGATTTTCGCGGATTTAGATTAAAATTTTACATTTTGTAAATGTTATATATATATTAGAAATAAAATCATTTGTATATATTATACATATAGTAAGACTTATGCTATAAATATTAGTTAGTAAACTGTAAATATATATTAGATCTGTATATAGTTTTCAGTGAGTGTTATTCATCAAGTTATTTTATCTTCTTTAGTTTTGTTTTTTACTTTCTTAGGACTTAGATCGGCCAACGAAGCCGCTAAACCCGTCAGAGTGGATTAATCCAAACGGCTTGGGTTAAGTAGACAACCCTGGACCGGATTCACTTATCTAGTTGATGAGCGGTCAATTTCGCCCGTCAACAAATGATGCTGGAAGGAGGGCCTGCAAACTATTAATGGCACGAGGAGGTCGTAAGACTCCTCCACCACCTACCCGCTCACCTATAGTGACTAGAAATCATTCAGATGACAACATTGTCCCTCAAACAACAACCACATCAAATGACGATCTACGGATCACAGTTGAACCAGTAACTCCAAATCCTATGGGTGGTGACATACAAGAGATTGTTCACCAAACTCTCATAAGAACGCATAGTGCCTTATCTCATATAAGACAACCAAACCGACCTCTGAACCAACCACTAGACTTCTCTGATATCAAAGAACAACTTGGAGGCACTGACCTTACTTTAAACCCTACAGATCCAATCCTAACTCCTGTAGCAGGAGGATCTGGTATACCACCATCACCACCTCCTTCATCTCCTTCTTCTTCTGGAGAAGAATCCTCTGATGAAGGTAGTTCCTCATCCTAGCCTTTGACACCACCCACACCTATGTCCAACCAGAACAATCTCGCCAGACCCTAGTTTGACCAAGATGCAGTGGCCATACCTGGGCCTCAGCATCCTTTACCCAAACACCCAGAGAAATGGCTCCCTAAATTTGACCCGGACTCCATACAGATCGTTGAAGATCACATCAAAAAGTTTATGTTAGCCATTAGACTCCGTAGTGTCGAGCAAAAATACGTAGTCCATAGATTGTTTCCCTACACCTTTGAGGGAAATGCCTCTACCTAGTAATTTTCCCAACAGCCCCACACCATCGTGTCATGGGAGAAATTTGAATTCTGTTTTCTTGAGAAGTTCGGAGACGACAAGTCTCCCGAAGTTCTAGTCATGGAACTTTCTAGTTTAAGAATGAACCCCAAAGAAAAGATCAAAGACTTTAATCAAAGGTTCTTGACACTAAAGAACCGAATCCCTATGGATTTAATGCCTGCCGAGAATCTTATTATTGCATATTATACGAAAGCCTTACATCAAAGCATAGCCATTTGGGTAAAGAGATCCAAGAAAGCCACATTGTTAGAATCCTTCGAAGAGGCTAGTCGGATCGAGAAATACATCCTCAGTTCAAAAGACACTATTAACAACGAGACAGAGACTAGTTCATCTTCCAAAAAGAAAATCGAAATCCTCCCTATACCTTCTCAAAACAAAGCTCAACCTGAAAGCACAGATTTAGAAAACTTACAGAAAGTCATTCAAAAATTGTCCAACCAAGTTATAGATTTGAAAAGGACGGCTGAAGAAGCTTCTTCGAGAAAAGGGCCTTACAAACCCCCTTTCAGGAAGCCTTTTGCCACCAACCGACCTAATTCAAATATTGAAGGCCTAAATCTAGAAAGCTTGCAATTTTCTATTCAAACGATTCTAGAAGCACACGATAACTTGATTCCTGTCGAGATTCCTGAAGAAGTAGTTGAACAAGAGACAGTAGAAGAAGATGAATCTTCTCCAAACATTTTTGGACATTTTTTAGATAACATTTTTCAAGCTAATTTTGAAACAGTACATCCTTACAATGCTAGGAGCAAGACATCAAATAAGCCTTCATCTAAAATCATTACAACTTTATCTCCAAAACAGTCTAAATCGATTGAGACTAAACAAAATTCAGTAAACCCAAGTTTAGATTATGATTTGGTCAAAGATTTAAAGAAGCTAAGGGCTAACATTTATGTTTATTAATTATTAAAATTCCCTTTTCTTCTGCAAAAAATGCTACAAAATATTGTAGAGAACAACAAAAATGGCAATCCGAGCAGTAACAAAGGTGTTTAGAACAACCCCAAAGTTCCTCAGAAGGCCTCCGCCAAAACTACTTCTAATCCTCACGATAAAAGAGACCTTCCTGTAAATAATGTAACAAATGTAGATAAATCAGTTTTAGAGGCCAAAAGTAGAAAGCAACAAGCTTCCACTATTAGTACTCGCAGAAATGTCCCTCCATTTTTGTTAACTTTTGAAATTTTCAATAGGAACATACACAACTGCATGGTAGATTCAGGTGCATCATCTAACATAATGCCTTGGTCTGTTTGTCAAAAGATTAATGCTGAAGTTCAACCATCCATCTTGAAGATTATTCATCTTTATCGAACTAGTGTTAAAGTAATAGGAGAATTGAGAAATGTGCTTATAAGATTGTCGTCTAACCCTAAAGTTCATCAAGTGATTGATATTATTGTTGTAGATATTCCAGAAGTTTATGGTTTGTTTTTAAGCAGAGACTGGTCAGAACAACTACATGGCTATTTTGTGACGGATTGGTCTCACTTGTGGCTACCCAAGAATGGAAATCCCAACAAAATCGAGGTAAATCGTGGATGTTATCTGAAGTTCATGGTGATTGATTTAAATGATCCCAATGAACCATTCACTCCTTCTGCTGATTCGCTCGAAATACAAAGGATGGATACATTTTTCGGTAATTTCATGGCCGAAAATTCTACTATCACTAACCCAAAACAACAGTCTGAAATTTTGACATATACGCAGCCAACAACTTCTACCCAATGGTCACATGCAACCGACAACAATCAAATACGGTCTCTTTACTTTGACGGGTCAAAATCCAAGGAAGGAGCTAGTGCAGGTTGCGTGCTCATCGATCCAGCAGGTAACAAGACCCTGATTGCTTGCAGGTTAGAATTCGAATGTACAAACAACACAACATAATATGAGGCACTATTGCAAGGCCTAAGAAAATCATTAGATATGAACATTCAAAATTTGACTGTCTTTGGTGATTCAGAAATCGTGGTTAGATAGGTAAAAAATTCTATTCACTGTTTATCTCCGCACCTTAAAAGCTACCAAACTGAGGTATGGAATTTAATGAACAAATTCTCCGCATTTAACCTAAATTCTATTCCTAGATTGAATAATTCGAATGTACAAACAACACAACATAATATGAGGCACTATTGCAAGGCCTAAGAAAATCATTAGATATGAACATTCAAAATTTGACTGTCTTTGGTGATTCAGAAATCGTGGTTAGATAGGTAAAAAATTCTATTCACTGTTTATCTCCGCACCTTAAAAGCTACCAAACTGAGGTATGGAATTTAATGAACAAATTCTCCGCATTTAACCTAAATTCTATTCCTAGATTGAATAATTTAGAAGCTGATTTGTTAGCTAACATAGCTTCAAAACTTTTCCTTGCAGAAGGCTTGTCTCCGAATGCATTCTCCGTTGAACTGTTGTTTATACTGTTCGTCCCAGACAACATCACGAATTGGAGAGTCTTCAATGACGATCAACAGATTATAATTTTTTTGCATATGGAAGAAACTTTCCAGGGCGTGGTGATCGACGAAGGTACCCATGACAAAAATCTTCGTGACTTTATAGTAATACCAGATCCAATATCTCCAGAATCTTCATCAGACATGGTAAATTCTATCCCGAAATCTGTAGTTAGATTAGAAAAATTTTATGATCTTCACGACAAGTTCAGAAAATCAGTGAAATGTAAAACGAATAGTTCCTCTTTGACGCATGAAAAAGTAAATTTGGGAACTAAAGACAACCCACAGTGCATTAATTTAGGGGTGGGGTGTTTTGAGCAAGAAAAAGTAGCGTTTATTAAGTTGTTTAAGGAATTCAAAGATGTTTTTGCTTGGACGTATGATGACCTAAAATCCTTTGACCCTAACATCATACAACATGTTATTCCTATGAAACCCCAAACCCAACCTTTTCAACAAAAGTTAAGGAAAATGCACCCAAAACTCGAACCAACTATCAAGAAGGAATTAAACAAACTCTTGAATGCTAAGATAATCTTCCCAGTTAGTCACACACAATGGGTCTCTAATCTTGTCCCTATCCAAAAGAAGAGTGGTGAAATCCGACTATGTGTCGATTTCCGAAATCTTAACCAAGCGTCTGATAAAGACAACTGCCCTGTCCCTCCCATGGAACAGATCCTTCAACAAGTATCTGGTTCTGAAATATTATCCTTGTTGGATGGTTTTTCAGGGTATAACCAAGTCCTGATGTCCCCTCCAGACCAACTCAAAACCACCTTCCGCACTCCATGGGGCACCTACGCTTAGAAATATGCCCTTTGGACTCATAAACTCCGGTGCCACTCTCCAGAGAGTGACAGACATTGCTTTCCGAGGATTAATCAATCAATCTGTCATAGTTTATATGGATGATGTCATTGTCTTCTCAAAAAATAAAGAATATCATCTAGCTCATTTAAGATCCGTTCTACAGAGATGTCGTAAGTACGACATTTCTTTAAATCCTAAAAAATCTATTTTTGCAGTAGAACAAGGTAAACTCCTAGCATTCATTATATCGAGTGAAGGGATAATTATCGATCCTGAAAGAACTCAAGTCATTTCAAAACTGCTCCCTCCCTCGTCAAAAAAGTCCATGCAATCTTTCTTAGGTCAGATAAATTTTGTTAGGAGATTCGTCCCCAGCTTTTTAGAAATGGTGAGACCATTACAAAACCTAATAAAAAAGGATGTACAGTACCATTGGGGACCTTTAAAAAGCAAGGCTTTTGATTCAATAAAAAAGGCCATAATAGACGCTCCTTCTCTAATGAGCCCCGACTTTTCACAAGACTTCACCCTCTACACATTTTCTTCTGACCGTTCATACGCCGCCGTCCTAACTCAAAAGAACGTTGAAAACAATGAAGTCCCAATCGCCTTTATGAGCTCAGCCTTCAATGGGGCGAAACTTAATTATCCATTAGTAGATCAACAAGCCTATGCTATTTTCAAAGCAGTAAATCACTTCCAATCTTATCTTTTGAAATCTAGGATGAAAATCATTGTCCCTTACCTGACTGTCAGAAATCTATTAGTATAGAAAGAACTAGGCGAAAAAAGGGCAAACTTGGTCACATCCTTGCAAGAGTATGACATAGAAATCACCCCAGCACAAATAGTAAGAGGCCAAGGGTTATGCAAATTGGTCGTTGATTCAGCTGCAGGATAGCAAGAGGAAAATGATATGTTAAATCCAGGACAACACTATCAAAATCAAATCTGATGTGCACAAAACCCTGTTAGTCCCTAGTATGATGATATAAAATTTTGTCTTATACACGGATCAACTCCCCATCACCTTGATCCCACTAAAAGGAGAGCACTAAGTTTAAAATCTACTTCTTTTCAGCTGATTAATGGTAATCTATTTCGTCAAAATTTTGATGGAGTACTAATGCGTTGCCTTGAGAAAGATGAAGCAGAAAAAGCCTTATTGGAATTGCATGTAGGAGAAGTTGGTGGGTATTTTGGTGGAGATACCATTACCCATAAAGTATTAAGAGCAGGTTATTACTGGCCTACCCTTTTTAAATACGTTCATGCTTTGTGTCGCAAGTGTGTAATTTGTCAAAAAGCATCCGGACGGATACAGAAACCAACCTTCCCTCTACAACCAGTTTGAGTAGACTCCCCTTTTCAGCAGTGGGGTCTAGATATTATAGGCCCAATCAATCTGCCATCCTCACAGTAGCATAAGTATATCATAACAGTCATAGATTACTTCACCAGGTGGTCTGAGGCTACCCCATTAAAAGATGTAAATACCAGCCAGGTAATATCTTTCTTGAATTCAAATATTATTACTCGTTTCGGTATCTATGAATGCCTGGTATTTGATAATGCTTCTTATTTTTCATCTCTTGAGATGAGTGATTTTGCTCTAGAAAAAGGAATTAAATTAAAGTATTCTTCCAACTATTACCCCCAAGGCAACAGTTTGGCAGAATCCACTAATAAAAATCTGATCAAAATTATCAAGAGAACGGTCTCTCAAAACCATAAAAATTGGCATAGCGCACTGTTAAATGCAATATGGGCTGATAGAGTAACTCCTAAAACTGTTGTGGGTAACCCACCTTTCTTTCTCGTTTACGACAGAGAGGCGATTCTTCCACCACATGTCCTCCTTCCCTATCTGCAGCTATCGCAGAAAGTACAAGAAGAGGATTGTCCCCCTTTGGAGAATCAAATTAATGCTTTGTTAAAATTAGAAAAAGTGAGGGCTCAAGCAAAACAGAAATTTGATCAACATCAACTCATTGTTAAAAAATGGTTTGATTCCAATTCTGCCTCTGATAGAAATTTTGAGGTAGGTGACCTTGTCCTAAAATGGGACAAACCTCATGAGGGAAAATGAGAGCATACAAAGTTTCAGAACTTGTGGCTAGGACCATTCTTAATTGTTGAGAAATTGGGTCCCAGTTCCTTCCAATTACAAAATTTAGAGGGACAGCCAGACACCTTTCCAGTGAATGGCCAAGCTCTAAAAAGGTACTTCACCTGATGACACTGCCTTGTACACTGTGTAAATATTTTTATTTTTCTTTCTATTTGCTTTTCTTTGTTGGTTTGTTTTGATTTTTCCTTTATGCTTATTAGTCTTTCCTTTTTGAGACACACATGCTTGCATCATGGGCTAGTTCAGACAAAGAGAACAGAAAAATTTCCCCTCTAAAATGACTGCTGAAGGTTGTTTAAGCTTCCATTGTGATATTCTTCTGAGTTTGTAGCCATGTTAAAGATGACTCGTTATTTGAAAAGTGTTTCTTGATTTCAGTCTGTAACTGAAGTTACTCACGATCATCCATAAAATTCTTCTTATGTTGTCCCTGTTCCTTAAGAGAAAAACTCAGAGATGTCTCCCTGCTCTTGAAAGTCGGTTTTATTAACAAACTATTTCTAGATCTTAATGAAGGACAGCTAAGAAATTTCTTCAAGGTCTGTAATTTACTAAGATATGTCCAAAAACCAGGATTTTCAGTGTCACCCTGGTTTATTAAATATCTTTAAAACTAAATAAACCTTCAGAGAGCTGTGGGAAGTGCTTGTAAACCTGTCGGGATACTGAACAGGCCTGCTGGCAGTGGGTAAATGTATGCATGACACCAAGATAACTTTGTCGGGGTACTGAATAGGCCCGCTGGTAGTGAAGCAATGTCAGGTATATGAAAATTCTCAGATATGGATTCTTTTGACCTTAAATGTCCTTCGTTCTGATCTGGAACTTCTTGGCAGGATACAGATATCAGAGTGGGTTAAATGAAATCCCTGTCGAGGCTATGGATGCTTGCTGGCAGCAGCGGCTCTGTCAACAGTATTGAAGATTTTAACTATAATATCGTGACTCTCTTTTGTTAAGATTGTTGTAATTTCCGTCTCTTTAAAATAACAGTAATCTGAAAATGGAATGCTTTATAATTGATAATGATGTTCAGACAACCTTCTGGTTGTTTTCAATTTGAAGTTTTTTTTTATTATCCTAATCTGAACTCGTTCATTTGGTAGAGATAACTGCTTCTCCCAGCATGTTGCCATTGTTGGTAGCAATAATGTAATTTCTATTGTTTATAAGCTGCCTACACAGGATATCTAAATTTTCATTACTCGTCATGAGCAACGACACTTATCACTTGTCGCTTATTACATACCTTCCTTTCGATTTTTGTTTTCATGACTGTAAGCATAAAAACTCACAGCTGGAATTCACACTTGGTTTCGATTTTTAATGAAAAGATAACTGTTCATATGGTCTATTATCGAATTGTCGTCTTTCGCTATGAACTTGATGATTTTCTTAGTTTATAACTCCTTGGTCCTAGTCATGCCTTGGTTACATAAGTAAAAAACCTCCCACTCATCAATATTCAATTAATATTAATGGGGTTTGATTCATAAAATTATTTTAACACAATGTTTATTTCAAACTTTTACCTTGTAATCAAGTCATGAATATGTGCACTCTATGGTATACAAGCGCTTACATCCTTACACTACCCATATCCCAAGGTATCATATGAGGTACAACATGATATTATTGCTCTGTATGGCCTCAGGCTTCACGACCTCTTTCCCACGCATGGTGATTAACACTCCTGCCTACCATTTCGAACTGTCACAGCATTGTTTTGTTCAGGGCTATGGCTTTGTGTTTTTTCTATCAAACCCTACCTCCGATTTCCGTGTTGATTCCCTTCTATTAGCCATGGCTCCTGTGGTGAGGATTGAGCCCAATGGCATCCAAACCTTGTTATCGTTTGACAATGCTAGAGATGACTTAGAAAGGAACGACTGGCATTTGTTTATTGAAAAGTTTGAGGGTTTCAATCTGAGAGTTGCTCAAGAGTTCGCGTTGACATTCGACGGCTGTAAAGCAAAAATAGGAGACGTGCAGCTTGAGGTAAATGAATATTTTATAAGCCAAGCTATCGGTTTACCAGCCGTGGGGGAAAAGTGGTTCAAGAACGCAAAGGTATAAGAGGTTCCCTGGTCTTTGTTGTTCACCTCAAGGAAAATTACCAGTTGCGACCGAGGTATGCCTGTTTCGTCTCTAAAACCTAGATGGCATGATCTTTTAGCTATTGTGAAACAGTTTATTACATGTGAAGGGAGATTTGGGTTGGTTTTCTTGTATCACCTACGATTGCTTATAATCTTCATTGATTTCCCACTAAACATGCCCTATTTCCTCCTTAGAAGTCTATACAAGATGGGAAAGCGGTTTAAGAGGTAGAAGTCTGATTCTAGTTTGTTCCATCATGGTTTAATCAAGATTATCATTATGCATCAGTTGAAATTAAAAAATGATTGTTGGGATGCTTTTGTGTTACGAAATGGCTTCGGTAATAGTGATTTGGGACAGGTTGACAAGCCTGTTATCGCAGAAACATTTGTGAAACCTACCATCTCTTCTCCTTCGCTCATGCCCTATGATTCCGTCTCTAATTTGGAACCCTCGACCTACCCTGATTCTACTCAACTCGACACTCAACTGGATTTGTATCCTAAGAATTGTACTAAGGCTGTTAAAAAACCCACAGGGAAGAAGCTTAGGGGCAGCGTCGATGTCAATTATAAGAATAAAAGGGTTGCTCATTAGGTTTCACGATGTTCTCGAAATAAACCCAAACCCTATGCTGACACAAAAAACACAATTGTGGTAAGTGAGGATTCAAATTCAGAAATTGAAAGGTTCTTGGCCGAAGAGTATCCATATTCATATGGACTTTGCCCTGACAGACCCTACGATTATGTCACCAACTTGCCACCGTGTCTAAAGGACAATCCTCTCTTTCCTGGCATCAAACTCAGTGATGAACCTACATGTCAAATGGATGATTCTCTAGCTATTAATACTATTAGTGCTAATACACAGTCTCTACAGCCGTATTGTAATGAATGTCGATCTTGGATCGACAGGTATTACAAGGATGTGCCTTTACTAAAGTCTCGGCTTAAATATTAGGAAGACCAGGTGGATTCGTTAACAAAGGAGAATAGAAGACTCCAATCCATAGCTCAAGCCAAAGACAAACGCCAAAAAACTACAGGGTCTGTTATTTTTAAGAACGTGGAAGCAGCGACAACAATAGTAAATTCAAAGATTACTTGATTTGTTTGAATCCCTTAATTTGAGGTATGATCTTTTTAAAAGTTTAGTATGATTCTATCTTTCTCAATTTAGGATACACGATTTGTTTGCATAGATTAATTTTTTGTTTTTTTTGTTTGATTAAATAAAATATGATTCTAGTTATAATTATAACTAGCTACAGAATCGTGAGATTCTGTAGCTAGTTAGAAAAATTTGAATTATTTGTTTCGATAATTGAAAATACATCTGAAATATTTTTATTTTTATTTGTTTTCAGGAACTCATGATTTTCAAAGAGATATGAAGCACTGTTGGGATCTTCCAGTCATACCATATTTATGTTTTTAAATAGATTAGGTTGTTAGTTTTTGGTATCAAGTAGAATCTGGGAGGTTGCTTCCCCCACATTTTTTGGAACAGATTGGATGTTATCAACAAGAAACATTTTGTTCCTGGAACCTATATAAGTATGTTGTTTTGTAAACAAGAAATCATCTCTGCCTGGGGCAAAAACTATGGATTTCTGATTTACAGACTTGAATAGAATATGATATCTGCACAGCTTTAGCTTCTCCATATCATGTTTTTATTCAAGTTATGATTATTTCGATTTGTAATTAGACTGTGATTTCTTTAGCTATCATGGTTTATTGCAGATTGGTATGATAAAATTTATATGATATCCATGTTTCACGTCCTATATTTAACATACAGTAATTATTCTGTTCAAACTTGAGATTAAGAGATTTATCTTCATCATTCGTTGAACATTTATACACAAGTTTTTCACAGCAGGATTTATCTCAATGTGGCCACTTGTGAAATTCTAAGATTGTTGTTACTTATCTCTTATATGTTCTATCATTTGGATTCAATCATTACTACTTCACATTTACGATAAGCATTTGTAGGATCTGTTGCAGGTTTGCCTCATCAAACAACCAGATTGGATGCTATACACAGGACGAATATGGGATGCAATAATAGGTCAGTATACTAGTTTAATTTTATTAGTTTAATGAATACAGAAACCTCTCATAGCTAAAACATTTTCTATTATCTATGATTTATGTTTTCAATTAGACAGTTTGTTATTCCATTTCTTGTTTATAAGCATTATAAGAAAATAAATCAAAAAGATCAAATGATAGCTTTGGTGTTGTTTAATAAATCAATCCATATTCGATTTTCGCGGATTTAGATTAAAATTTCGCATTTTGTAAATGTTATATATATATATTAGAAATAAAGTCATTTGTATATATTATACATATAGTAAGTAGACTTATGTTATAAATATTAGTTAGTAAATTGCAAATATATATTAGATCTGTATATAGTTTTCAGCGAGTGTTATTCATCAAGTTATTTTATCTTCTTTAGTTTTGTTTTTCGCTTTCTTAGGACTTAGATCAACCAACAGAGCTGCTAAAATTGTCGGAGTGGATTAATCCAAACGGCTTGGGTTAAGTAGACAACCCCGGACCAGATTCACTCCTCCAGTTGACGAACGGTCAATTTCGCCTGTCAACAGGCATATAGGCTTTAAAACAAAGATAGGAAAGGGAAAAAGGCTGAAAACTCAGACCCAGAATGAACAAAATCTGTCAAGCAATGATACGACAAGAAACACAAAGGAAAAAGAGCAATGTAAGAAGAAAAAGTACTTCAACCCTTATAAGGAAGATCTCTCCCCAGTGGAGTCGCCATTTCTGTTACGAGGGAAAAACTTTCTATGGCCAAGGGTAAACCACAACAGACATGTATGACTGCAGAAATCAACTCAATTCCAACATATGCTATACAAACTAATGTGCAAGATAAGAAAGAGGCTTGCCTCGATCCGACATTTGATGATGTTTTACCGTTGAGCAATTTGACCCAAAGCTTTATACACGCAATGAATTCTCAACAAAAAAGCAGAGCAAGTACATAGTGATAATATAAAGGGGTTAGCACATTAGAGAGCACAATCCATTAATAAACATTAAAAACATGCCCATGGATAATAATCATATATTTGCAAGATACCAATAGGATGGGAAAGGAGTATTTCTATTAATAATTGATCAGTTGAAGTGACAACTTTACAGACTTCCATGTCGGCACAGTGCGAAACCAAGA
>JASDQU010109103.1:46393-67654 GCA_032191745.1 Picea mariana
TAAAGATGAAATAGGCAAGACCTCCTAAAACTGAACTGCATAATCACAAACGTTTAATTACTAAAGAGTGAAATCAAATAAATACCTTGATTGAAATGTTACCCCTATGTTTCTTAAGAATGTCAAGAAGGATCCTTGTCCAGTATCCTCTGTAACTTAATAACCCAAGATCAGACAGAGGTCGCTCTGGAGTCCCAACCTTCCCTTCTTTTTTGGACAATTCATATGCTGTTGAAAGTTTAAGAACACTAGAATTAGACATGCATGAAAGAAAGGAATAGTAAAATAGTGAATTGAAGAAATAATGAAACAATATACACATATCCAAAGGTTTCAACAGGATGTATTGTGAATCTCAAGGTACCAGCTCATATAAACAAATACTCTAAGTTGCCTTGAGGAAAAAATGAAAAGTAGATTATCAGATCAAACCAATTATAATGAGGAACCACACATAGAAAGCCAAATATCATAGTTAACATAGTGAATAAAATTTGTTTGGAAAAGAGGATTAGTATCACATGTTTGATTCATCTTTGCTAAAAATAACATGGATGATGATTACTTCAAATTTTATCGGACTTTGTAATGCAAAAAACATGAAAAACAACATTGGTAAACATCTATGAGTGCTTCTGCCATTTTAATTAAAAACAAAAAAGATGTTCAGTTCATCTTATATAGTATACACCAATTGATATGTAAACGATAGGCCTATGGCCTATCCATTTCACCAACATGCATACTCTAGCTCTGTCAATGTTGTATTAGTATTTCTCCGGACGACCAAAAAGAAATGCCCAAAACATCAAATCTGTGGGTGCAAATTTCAAATGCATTCACAGTATACTACTTACTCTATTTTAATGACCAACTTGAGTGGAAAATTCAATGAGACAGAAATCTGTTGTCCCTTCAAATGATTACAAGACTAGGATCAAATGATTTATTTTCACTGAGTATATTGTGTACAATCTGTGGACAGAGTTCCTTCAAAGAAAAACAAAAGCTATGCATGTTGCAGGTTTGTCTATCCCAATTGCCCAACAACAACACTTTCGAAGTCTTTATATTGCCAGTCCAAATATTACCTGGATTCTTGTAACAAAAGTGATGGAAGGTATTCCAATGCACTTAATATGCTTTTAATTCTATATCATACAGCCCAAACAAATCTTGTGCATAACATGGAGTGAGTACAACATTCCAGAGGTATCTACAAGGAGTGGAGTACAACAAGATGGAGAATGGTTGTACCAGCTATATATCAATGGAAATCAACGTTGTACAAATGACAATGTTTCCACAAAGCCACAAATTGAGCAGAAGGTAATTAAAAAAGGGAATGGACAATGTTCCAATTTCCATAAAATGTTTCACCTTCATTCATTGACAGCTTAGAATCCAAAACAACGTTTTTTTCTCTCCCAGCGTCTAAGTCCAGTGAATTTTTGTTTATACCCATTCAAAACAATGCACAAGAATTCAAGAGTTTGCTGACATGTTTCTAGAAGAGTTACCAAGCTTGCCACCTGAAAGAGAGTTGGAGTTTACAATCGACTTGAAACCTGGAACTGAACCGATAAAAAAAATGCCTTGTCGGATGTCAACACCTAAGTTAAAGGAGTTGAAAATGAAACTAAGGGAGTTGTTGGACCTGGGACATATACGTCCAAGTGTGTCACCTTGGGGTGTGCCTATTATTTTCATAGGAAATAAGGACAGATCGTGGAGACTTTGTATTGACTACCATCAATTGAACAAGGTGACGATCAAGAACCAATATCCGTTGCCAAGAATAGATGACTTGTTTGATCAGATGAAAGGGGTGATAATGTTTTCGAGGATTGACTTGATATTAGGATATCACCAGTTACGAATTAAGGAGGAATATATTCCTAATACCGCATTCAAGACGAGGTTCGGACACTATGAGTTCATAGTTCTACCGTTCAGACTGACAAACGACCAAAGGGTATTCATGAGTTTGATGAATGGGGTGTCTTGCGACTACTTGGACAAGTTTGTTCAAGTATTCATTGATGACACACTGATATATTCTCAGACGACATAAGAACATCATGAATATTTCAGCTTGGTACTACAGTTTTTACAAGAAAAAAAAGTATACAGGAAACTATCGAAATGTTCTTTTTACCAATCAAAGATTCATTACTTGTGGCATGTTATATCCGGTGAAGGTATAGCTATGGATCCGGCGAAGGTGGAGGATATTTTGGAATGGTCTGTGTCGACAAGCGTACAACAAGTACGCAACTTTATGGGTTTAGTAGGATATTACCGACGGTTCATCAAAGGTTTTTCGAAGATAGCAAATACGATCACGAAATTGCAGAAGAAAAACAAGGAGTTTGTATGGACCGAGAAATGTGAGGAATAATTTCAAAGGCTCAAGGACTGACAAAGAGATGTTGATGACAACACCGATACTAAAAGTCCCCGACATGGACAAGGAATTCTTGGTATGCACAGACACATCCAAGGAAGGTTTAGGCAAAGTGTTGATGCCAGACGATCGAGTGATCACTTACATCTCAAGGAAATTAAGAAAGCATGATGAGAACTACGCAACACATGATTTGGAATTATTGGAAATTGTGTATTCCTTGAGAGTATGGAGACACTATCTGATTGGACAAAAATTTGAATTAAATACAAATCATTATGGATTGTAGCACATATTTATGTAGAGTGACCTGAACACACGACATAGGTGTTGGTCAGAACTACTTAGCGAATACGACTTCAAGATTTCTTACATAAAAGGTATGGTAAACAGAGTGGTCGATGTGTTGAGTTAGAGACCAGGTGTATTCTCGGTGATACATCTTTAGAGGAATCTTTGAGAAAATATTCTAGTTATGCAGATCAACGATGACTGGTACAAGAAGGTTAAAGAAAATATTGGACAACATACCATGAGGGTACCAAGGTTTGAAGGTTATACATTGGAAAATGATGGATTGATGAGGTATAACAACAGGATTTACATACCACCTAATGACAAATTAAGAAGCCTAATCTTAAGTGAAGCGCATCACACAGTGTACATGGATCATCTAGGAGTCACAAAAATGAAGGCAGACCTTAAGCCTTTATTCTTCTGGAAAGGAATGAAGGCAGACATAGTTAGTTACATGGCATGATGTCTAGAGTGTTAGCAAGTGAAAGTTGAACATATACATTTGATAATATTACTACAGCCCCACCCTATTCCATAATTGAAATGGGAGGTCATTTCGATGGACTTTATTGTTGGATTACTGCAGACGGCAAGGAGGAAGGACTCAATTTTTAGTTGACACTATGATGAAGAGTGTAGATTTTATTCCTGTGTGTAGGACATATCAGGCACCAAACATAGCTAGATTTTTTATTAGCGAGATCATGAGATTACATGGCGTACCAAGAAGGATCATTACCGATCGAGGATCGGTGTTTACATGATGATTTTGGACCATTTTCCAAGAGACTTTAGGAACGCAACTAAACTTTCGTACATCGTATCACTTTGAGACAGACGAGCAGACAGAAAGAATGAACCAAATTTTGGAAGATATGTTGTGTATGTATGTAATGGACCAATAAAAGCATTGGGAAGAGTTCTTGCCACTGGTAGAGTTTGGATACAACAAAATCTATCAAAGTACCATTAAGATGGCAATGTTTGAGTTTCTTTACGGGTGACCGTATCAGACACCATTGAGATGGGATCAACTTGATGATAGGATCATGGTAGGACTAGAAGCTATCCAAGAAAGGGAAGAACAAATGAAATCAGTAATACAAAGGATTAAAGAAGCACAAGATCAACAAAAGATTTATGCCGATGTGCATCACGTTGACCGCAATTATGAAGTTGGCGACTGAATTTTCTTCCAGGTGAAACTGCACAAGAGTTCAATCAAGTTTGGAAAGGGTGATAAACTCTCTCCTAGGTTTGTGGGACCTTTCAAAGTTGTGGAAAATAAAGGACCAGTGGTCTATCGACTAGTCTTGCCTGATTCCTTTAGGCATATGCACGATATTTTTCATGTATCTATTTTGAGACATTATGTTAGTGATCCTACACATGTGATTGACATGAGTTCTTTGCAGGTGTCGGACAAGGGTGCACTCATGACAGAGATAATCCACATTATGTGCTATCACATTCGAAAACTACGACATCAAACAATCGATTAGGTCAAGGTCCATTGGGACAATTATAGTCCACACTCGGTTACCTGGGAGGACACATACGATACGCGTCAACAATTTCCTTATTTGCTTGATAGATTAGACATATAGATCATTTCAGGTACTTTTATTATTTCATTTTATATACTATACAACTTCAGGACGACGTTTAAAACAAGATGAGGTGTATGTAACATCCCTCTCTTGCGAGCACATGTTATCGAATTATTCTTTGAGGACACTTGTGTGTAAGTGATCCGGTTATAGTACATGGTTATTTGTTTTGCTTATGGATTTTTATGATGATGTTGATGGTTTTGATTTAATTTTATTTGAGATATATGTATTGACAAATGTTATTGAGGAGTTTTCCCTGAGTGTGCATGAAATTTGACAGATTGTGGATGCTGATGGCATCAATGGACCTCCTTGGACTCTGGATTGAGTCAGGGAGTGGATTGTACTGGTTTGACTATTTCATTTATGCATATGTGACATATGATTGAGTATAGTATGATTTTGTTTATGGATCAATGACAATGCTTTGTTAATGAATGCATGTTGACGAATGCTTGCTAATCTAACTCACATAAGGTGTAAAGGGGCCATGCACATAGACCAAATATTGAGGGAGAGGTGTGGAAGAGTCCCTGTCATAACCTACTAGCACTCTTGCCATGGATTGAATTGTAGGTTAATGATTACCTAGTTCGAGAGGTCCACGATGTCGTGAGGGAAAACTTAGACAGTCACTCATGAATATTTCTAAGGGGCGCACAATACTGCGTGGTCCTTATTCCTTAGAATCCCTTAGTCTCTCACAAGGTTGCCTGAATGGAGTGATGACTCCAAGGGTTGGAAAAATACCAAAAACAATCAAAGGCGAGTGGCACCCTTGGATCACAGAGTGCATCCTGAAGGGCATGTCGTGCAAATAAAAATTGGGTCAATGAATCTAGGTGGCCTAGAAAACCCTAAAAGAATAATTGTAAACCTTGAGAATATTTAGACCTTATCAGATTGAATAATTAATGAGCAATTTATTACTTATAAATCCCCAAACGAAAGTCTTCAAAATTAAGCCTAAGTCTAAGTTTGGTGAGAAGACTAAAACTAAATTATAAATTAAATAAAAAGGGAATGAAGTAATTCAAGTTAAGAATTAAGAAAGAGTGAAATATATTTAAAGATTTGATGTAAAGCACATGAGTGCAAGACAATATAAAAAGGGGGTTTTTTAAATAAGAAAGAATTAAACGTGAAAGAATGTGTACTCATAGAAAGGTATCTAGAATCTATTTAACACTAGTCTAACTAGAAGAAGACTCCTATTTTAACTCAACTCAGATTTAGTAAGGTGTCAGCCATTAAATGAGAATATGGGGGGATAAAGAGACAACTAGGAGTGATTTAAGGAGCACTTTTAGAAAAGCTGAGGGAAATTGACTTTAATTAAAATAAAATGAGGAATTACTTGTGCAACTTGGGGAGAGGGTGACAAGTGTAAGGAGGAAAATAATTATAATTTATTCAATTAAAAATCAAATTAATTGTGCAAATGGGGATGTGTCATTAAGGAAAATCCTATAAAGCAAATGGCCTAGGGGGGAAATCGATCACACTGGTTATTGGTAAAGTTATGTTGCAGAATTAATTTTGACTGGTTTTACTTGTGAGAGTTGGGATACTCAGCTTGAGAGATAGTGGTGGCTCTACCTTGCGAGGCAAACTTTGAGCTAGAGTATTTCTGGTTGTGTGCGTGGCCGCATTTCATTTCGAGGGGCTAAGGGGGAAGAAAAGTACCCCTAGCGTTGGTTGGGAGGTACCGGTGAAGTCTCCACAGTTAGAAAGCGGGAGGTCGAGAGGAACGCTAGTCGCCAAATATCATCATCAAGTCCATATTTGTTGGTTACGATGGAGGAGGGATTCAAGTCACAATGTTCCGAGTTGAGGAGCATCCACAAAGCTTCACCCTCATGGTTACAATATTTTAGTTATTCTCGTTGGCTTGGTTTATTGGAATGTAACGTATTTTAAGAGATGATAAATGAATGTTCACATTTATCCTTATATATATTATAGAATTATGTATAATGAGAACATGAAGAATGCTTGTGTAAAAATAAGTTGTAGTTGTTGTGTTACAAACCAAACCAATTTCAATAGATTCGACTTTTATTAATTGTTGAATTTAAACAAGAGAATGTGAAATTATGTAACAAGAATGCATGGAATGATCGAATATCATTGGTATAATATCATTATGTTTATATTCTTTTCAATTCACTATTGCCAAGCATTATCTTTGTACTTGAGATTGTTCTCAATTTTTTGTGTTAAAAGATTTATGGAGTGTAGATTATTTGCTTCCTTTGGAGCTTGAACCCATGGTATTGTTGGAAGCAATTGTTATTAGCTATTGTAAGTCTAAAATCTCCCTTGATAATAAGTTTATCCATGAAACATAGGAAATCCCCTTATTATTAAAAATCCTCTCGATATTAAACGAGTTTTAATCTGTCAATAGTTTAGTCTTTTAAATTATGTGTACATTGTCTTCACTGCAATATTTTAATATTTTAAAGGTTACCGAATTGTTAACATTATGTCGATGGGATTAATTTATTGATTCTCTGATTCAGGAGTTAAAATTTTCATATTTAGGAATCAAGAATTCTTGTCTTTTCACTCCCCTTTATATGGGATATCGTTATTTAATTGAACTTTCGCTCCCCTTTAAATACGCCTTGTTTGACTTGAGTTTTAATTCTAATCTCCTTCCCTCACAAGTTGAAGGCTAGCACTAATTTTTCACCTTTTGGATGAAGGAAAATCATCAATTTAAGAAGGTCGGATAATGTAACCAGAGAGAACCCAAATTTCTAGCGATGTTTGTTAGTCCTCAAGGTTGATCATCCTTTCCATTTCATTTTGTTTTCAGTTTCTCCATTGATCCCTTCGAACTTCCTCCAGCCATTGGAGTGCGTTGTTCATGTAGCTATTGTTCTTCCAACAATTATTTCCTCCAGCGAATGTAATGTGCCTTCCTGTAGCTATCGTTCTGCCAACGTTTTGTTTTCTTGAATGATTGAATGTGTCATCTTGCCTTTTTGGTGCATTCCAGAATAAGCCAGGATAAATTCCCTTTTGCATGGTGCATTACTCGCAGCTCGTCACTCGAGTTTCCTTTTCATTTGGTTTCTAACAGTCGATGATGAGGTAACCAAGATAGAAATATTATATTTTTACTTATTATATTCAAAACATTCTTTAATCTAAGAGAAGGGTAAATTCTTATCTCCTGTCTAAATAAGTATCTTTGGAAGAGGAATTTTTATCATAGGCGTCCTAGATTAAACTAGTATTAATTAAATTAATAAAGTGATTAATGAGAAAAACACCTTTTTGTATTCCATGGATAAACCTATAATTGGTGTTCTTAAAAGTACCACATAACATAAATTATATGAGAATGATGCCTTAGTATCTTGTAATTGATAATTTATAACACATATTAGGGTTGCTTACTTCCTTAATTTGATGTATTAATTAGTAAATATAATAGACCTTCCATTCTAATAATTTATGATAATGATTCATTTTAGAATATTTATCATGGTTAGTATATATAATGTGACTTGCGCATTTAGTATTCTTAAGGAGTTGTACAACTCCGAAGAAGGGATAATTCAAGTTTTCCTTTAGCTTTGCTACACAAGCATCACATAGAATTATAATATGTCATCATATCTGGTTAACAAAATGGTGTAACTTGCTCAAGAGAACCTTACTCCATTTTATGGGTAATTTGTTTTATCATCTGAATTAATAAGAGTAATTGTGCATTTGAGGGATAAAAATTAGTTCGTTTAGACGCCATTACTTTTGTGTATTTTAACTTTATTTGTATAGGATGAGTTAGGACCTTTTGGTAAAATTTTAGTTCTAAGGTGCGCATGTATTAGTTTGTTACTCGATGATTTAATTATTGTATTGAATTCATTGCACATAAGGATATTACAATGTTATGGTTTAGTACTTGAGTAATTGCTTTAATGATCATTAATCATAGTAGGTTGCACTCTGTATCTAATGAATGTATGAAGGGTATTGTTGTGGAACGAGTCATGAATATAGGAGTATGTTTATGGGTAAGGGAATTAGACACATCCTCGTTCCTCAAAACAGTCGCCAGTCCCGAGACCTTAAATGGTCAAAATCAATCGGATGAATCCTGGACTTGAGCATTGCTTATGTGTCTTGGAGGTCCTAACCATGCAGGATAGGTTAGGCAGGTGTTTAGAATGATCATGATGTGTTGAATTTCATCGTTCATCATGTTTATGTGTTGATCATGTGTCATTATTAATTATGTTAATGCATTGAATTGCATTGTTATTAATTATGATGATGTGTTGCTGGAGATGCTATTATTTATGTTGTGATGATTTTAATTTCCTAATGCAAAAAACAAATATTTACCTTTTGTACTTTTCTATTTGTTTTCGTAACGGAGAGGTCGTTACAATAAGGCACATTTAAGACCATTTTTGTACTGGGAAATGTCCTTTGATTCAATATTGAATAACAATGAAATTTCGTTTTCTGAGGGGAAAAAAATTTTCTTGACCAATGAGAATAATTGGAATAGTATCTAGAATATAATACATATATCTTAATACACCTATGCTTATATATGCTTAATATATCTTAAATTGACATATATGCTTAATATAATACAAGAGTGCAATATTAACACAATAAGGAAGACTAATTGGGTTTCCTATGAAGATAACTTTCATTAACCATAATTATAAGAGAATACAACAAAACAAATAATCTGGTTGGTTTACTAAAGCCAAAATACAAAAAAGGGCAATTATGTCCCTGATGATGGGTGGAGTGTCCACTTGAAACATTGGATGTTTCAAAACCTCACATAGTTTTTATCCAAACAAATCTTCATCAAAATGAAACACTTCCTTGTGTTAGGTCTAATACTTAACTACCCTATGCGTCTTGCACCACCACGTATGACCTCTCTATCATACCACACATAATTCACCAATTCACATGATATATTGAAAGTGGACGCCTCACAATTGTTAGGAATTTTGGAGTGGATTGCATGGTATTAGTGTTAATAAAGTGATATGTAAATGTTGATAAGAAAATATGCCTTAAATTTCAAGTTGACAAAACCAATCTTGGTGAACCATTACCTATTTGTTGGAAATATTTTTGTCATTTATGTCAAAGACAGGGGGAGACTACAAATTTCCAAGATAAAGATTGCAATATGGAGATGGTTGGAAATATTGTTTTCGGATTTTTGATTTTCAGTTTGGATACCATATCTTTGAATAAATTTTTACTATGAATAACTAGCTCAAATGGGAGCATAGGATATATGGTTGGAAATTTTATCCCGATACCTTTCCAACAGTATATGGCACTCCCTCTAACTCCATAGGAATGAATATATATGAAATATTATGTCAGGTCGGTCTAGCTAGAAAGTATAGGTCAACCCAAAAAAATTTACAAGTCGACCCCATAAGTGAACGTAGAAACACTATAAATACTAGTGTTTCTACATTCACTTATGCAATAACACCTTCATCATGACTTTGTATCAATAGTTTGACATGCCCAAATGAGGAAATCAATTATTAAACCAATAAAACCTTTCTCTGCAGGCGCTAGAGTTAGTGTTGGAATTTCATTCAAATTAATTTCATTAAGCACAAATTGAGCACTGGATTTTTCAATTTATTTTGTGGCAGGTGTTAGAATTGCAAATGCGGAAAACAAAATTCACATATAATAATTAACAATCAAACAGTTAATAAACACATGGATTTCACATGGTTCACCCAAACATTGGGCTACGTCCACCAAGCATAGGCATTGGTTGTCTTATTATTCAGATCATGGAGATTACAATAGACTAGCAAGTTCTCACTCTGTCTCTCTATCTTTGCCTCTATGGGCTTACATGTATTTATATACATTTACAAGAAACTGATTATTAAATGCAATCCCTATCCATATTCTAACTTGGTCTATTTAGTTGCAACCAACGCAGAATAATAGGATCCAAATCCATCCTTGGAGGAATTCGTTGTCACCAAATCCCAACAATATCAACCTCAACAACAATTAACCTGATACCTTGCTCCTTCCTTTTGTTCATCACCTTTTATGCAAGCCAAGAGAAGCCAAGCACCAATGTAGCTTCTCTAATAAAACTGGTTTCATGATCTCGCTTGTGTGACTTGCATGAGTTTGGATTTCTTGAGGGGTCACTCCACCTCCAACATGTCTTCCACAACTATATTGTGAAACATATTTAGTGGTAGATCTCCTTCTATTCAAGACACTTGTAAAATATACTTTACAATTATTACAGACCATCTCAGTGTAACCATTACAGGTGACATTTGTGCTTCTCAAACACTGAAGCACCCATTTCACTGCAACACCTGAATCTGTCATGTATCTAACAACATCATTAGCATGTGAAACATATAGTCTTAACTATTTCATCACATACAACATACCTCCTATTGAACTTATAGGAGACATAACCTTTTCTTCTTTATAGATAGGACCTATGCTTGAAGAAAACTTATAATGGAAAGCAAGAGGAATAAAAACTGGTTTTACTATGTTCATACTGAACTCCAACCACAACTTACCATTATCATCTCTGTATACTTCCATGCCCATAATTTGTTTTGTTGCTCCTTGATCCCTCATCTGAATTGTCTTGTCCACCTGAGTCATTTTCTTACTGATTTTATCCATGCTTCGTCTTGCATCGAGCATATCATCAACAAATAACATCAAGACTGTGAATGTACTATAAACTGTATAGTCATTCCTACCCTTTGAAAAATTCTGACTCACTATGAAGGATTCAAACCTCTTGTATATTTGTCTGGGTACCAATAGGCCATACAATGAATTTTCTAGCATGCAAAAAACTTTACCGCTACGATCTTGAATCTGTTCAGATTTGGGTACCTTGGAAAGTGGTCCCCATGTGCTTATGAGTCTCTTAGCACAAAGGGGGAAGACTATTACCCTCATACTTTACTTTATTATTCTAATTTCACTTTGACTTAGGAGATTTAAGTCAAAAGTGAAATATGTCACTTAAGTCATAAAGTGACAATTAATTCACAATGTGGGTGAATTAATAGACATAAAGCAACTAAGGAAAGTGGGTTTCCTTAGTGAGATTTTTGGAGTTGATCTCACCCATTGATTAGACTTGGATAGATCTAATCTAGGTCATTGATCTTTTAGGGTTGGCATGAGGAGGCTAAAGAGAGAGTAAAGGTATTTTTGAGACCAATTCTTCACTTGAGAGTTTTGGAGAAGAGAAGGAGGGCACATTTCTTGAGGAGAAGGAGGGTGCACTTCATGAGGGTTTGAGCAAAACCCTTGAGAGCTTGAGGAGAGGCTCTTGTGTTGTTTGAGCTTACATGGAGAGCATTTCCATGGATCCATAACCTTTCTTTCTTGAGATGGAGCATGCATATGGAGGAGGGGCGCATCTTGAGGAGGAGGGCACATTTATTATCCATCATTTTCTCATCAGGAGAGGAGGACTTGTGAGATCAGGATGAGGTCTAATGCATAGGGAGAGGAGAGCTTTGGCGCTTTCTTCTGTGGAGAGAGGCATTTAGTTTCTGGCTCCGTTTATTTTTGGCGATCATTTCTGCTTAGAGGAGGGCGCACATGTTGAGAGGATTGGAAGCTACTTGGTAGCAGATCTTCTTGGAGGATTCGAGCTCTGATAGTTTCTATGGAGAGGCAACACAGAAGAGGACATTCCTGTGGAGGGATTTCTTCATTGGGTTACTGATGAGCTAGGACGCTTCAGTTCATTGCAGAGGGAAACAAAGGGAGAGGGTGCACCATAGTTTGGGCACTTCTTTCTCTGGTTATTTTGGCAAGGCTCGTGAGGAGCTTGCTATGTATACATGTTCCATTTTATTTCATTACTTGTTGTATCTCCTGCTTTGATCATCATTATATAGACATATATCCCAAATTGGTTTTCCCTGGGGGGGTTTTATCCAGGGTCATGTTGACCAAAAATACCTGTGTCAAATTTATGCATGTTTAGAAGTGTATATCAAAATTTTAAAGTTCAAGATCTAGAGGTAGTGTTATGCGTTTTAAGTTATATTGCATGTGCTAACATTGAGATAAGAAAACACTTGCAAGGGCACCTTAAAAGAACACTTAACATATAAAATATTGAGCATAAAGTGGGATGACTGTTTTCTGTCCTAAAAAAACAAAAGAAGACAACCATATAGTTGAAACTTAGAGTCATACTAAGGTCAAGGAAAGACATTAGGTGGCAGCCTCATAGGACCTCAGATAATTTCTACATGGTATCAAAGCCAAAGGTGGGTTAGACTTGCTGATTTTGGAGCACTTTTGTGGGCAGTTTGGAGAAGTTTTATATCATATTTGTTGGCTATTTTGGACAGCAATTTTACAGTCCAAAACAATGGTTAAACTTCAGATCTGAAGGTACCTCTCTTTCATTGCCAGTTGCACAGCTCAGGGCAGATTTTGGACAACTAGTTGATAGAATTTGTAGAGAGTTGTAGGCAGATTTGTTGGGTTGATTTTTGACACTTGTGGACAACCTCTTTTCACACCTGCGTGCATAGGAGTGAGGCTATAGAGATGACCTCTTTTCACACCTAGATATTAGGAGTGAGGTTGTGGATTCACTTTCCTCTTTTCACACCTATGTTGATAGGAGTGAGGCAACGTTCCTTTGCATTGGGAGAATCAAAGTGAGCACAGTTGGCATACATGTCAGTATCTCATATGCATGTGGAGGATAGGCTAACCAGGGCTAGCAATTAGTTGCATTGGAAGGTGAGGATGATCTTTGTCTTAGAGGACCTCTAGCTATGGGACATAGTCGAGGCAGTTGTTCCTCCCATTCCTGTCACTGCTCCCGTCTTGGTAGAAAAATTCAGGAGGAGGAACAACAAGGCAAAGATCATTTGTGATGCTATGAGAGATCACATTATTCCACACTTGACTGGGAATACTTGTGCATTCAATATGTGGGCATATTTGTGCAAGTTGTATGAGAGCTCTAATGAGAACTCAAAGATGGTTCTTCATGACCGACTGAGGGGCATTCACATGCTCGAGGATGAGTCGGTTACCTTATTCCTTGGCAGATACACTCAGATCAGAGATGATCTTGGAGCCATCGGTGAGGTTGTTGACCCTAACTCTTTGGTGAGGCAAGCTATGAATAGCTTCACCAAACTGTGGGGTCCATTTGTACATGGCATAGTTTCTAGGGAGGTCATGCCTAAATGGGAGAGGATGTGGGATGACTTCATCGAGGAGGAGATCATATTAGCATCAGAGGCTTTTGGACAGTGACAACAACATCAACAACAGATTGGTCAGGGTGAGGAGGATCTTGCTCTTTGGACAAAGGGAAAGAAGAAGACTGGTCGTGGAGGTCAGTAATGTCCCAAGTTTGGGGCCCCACCATAGGGAGGAGACAACAAAAATAATAGTGGGCAGAGGAGAGACATGAGCATAGTGAAATGCTTTTCTTGTGGAGAGATGGGTCACTATGCAAGACAATGTCCCAAGAAGAAGAAGAGGCAGGAGGTGTTAGGAGCAACAACAGAGGAGATAGAGTTCGAGGAGAAGTTTTCCAGAGAGTGTGCATTCATGACTACTTTATCTGCCATTACACCATCCAACACTGTATGGGGAGACATAGTTGATGAGGACCGTCTGATGCACAATAGTGATTCAGAGTGAGATCAGACTCAGTGTCCCTGGACATCTTTAGAGTGGGTGACTGGTCCACCTAGTATAGCTATAGTTTCAGAGCAGTCGAGTAGACAAAGAGTTGGTGCTACAACTTTAGTGCATCATAGGTTGATGAGGAGGAGCAACAGGGCACCACGGAGGCTTGAGCCTCACATAGCATCTAAGACAGACAAATCAGGTTCTGAATCCACTTCAGGTGGAGGTGACTTGGCGAGAGGCCAAGTTCATGACTCTTGGTGAGAGACCAAGAGGGGGAGACTCTTGGTGAGATGCCAAGAGTAGAGACTCTTGGTGAGAGGCCAAGAGTAGGAGGAAATCCTTGGTGGGAGACCAAGGTGGAGATCTTGATATGATGTCCGAGATCTAGGTGATCTTGGATAGATGGAGAGTCAGTGCTATTTATAGATCATACAGATTGAGCAGATCTGTGACAGAGTCTGCTTTCATGGATCAGGGTACAACCATACTCATCGAGCATATGCCAGGAGGAAACCATGTCCACTGTAGGGATGATATTGGTGGTGACGAGCACTTTCTTCGGTAAGAGGGAGTGTTGAGATTTGGGTACCTTGGAAAGTGGTCCCCATGTGCTTATGAGTCTATTAGCACAACGAGGGAAGACTATTACCCTCATACTTTACTTTATGATTCTAATTTTACTTTGACTTAGGAGATTTAAGTCCAAAGTGAAATATGTCACTTAAGTCATAAAGTGACAATTAATTCACAATGTGGGTGAATTAATAAACATAAAGCAACTAAGGAAAGTGGGTTTCCTTAGTGAGATTTTTGGAGTTGATCTCACCCATTGATTAGACTTAGCTAGATCTAATCTGGGCCATTGATATTTTAGGGCTGGCATGAGGAGGCTAAAGAGAGGGTAAAGGTATTTTTGAGACCAATTCTTCACTTGAGAGTTTTGGAGAAGAGAAGGAGGGTGCATTTCTTGAGGAGAAGGAGGGTGCACTTCATGAGGGTTTGAGAAAAACCCCTGAGAGATTGAGGAGAGGCTCTTGTGTTGTTTGAGCTTGCATGGAGAGCATTTCCATGGAGCCATAGCCTTTCTTTCTTGAGAGGGAGCATGCATATGGAGGAGGGGTGCATCTTGAGGATGAGGGCGCATTTATTATCCATCATTTTCTCATTAAGAGAGGAGGACTTGTCAGATCAGGATGAGGTCTGATGCATAGGTAGAGGAGAGCTTGGGCGCTTGCTTCTTTGGTGAGAGGCATTCAATTTCTAGCTCCATTTATTTTTGGCAATCATTTCTACTTGGAGGAGGGTGCACATGTTGAGAGGACTAGCAACTACCTGGTGGCAGATCTGCTTGGAGGATTCAAGCTTTGACAGTTTCTATGGAGAGGCAGCACATGAGAGGACATTCCTATGGAGGGATTTCTTCATTGGGTTATTGATGAGCTAGGGCGCTTCAATTCAGTGTAGAGGGCAACAAAGGGAGAGGGCGCACCATAGTTTGGGCACTTCTTTCTTTGGTTCTTGTGGCAAGGCTCATGAGGAGCTTGCTATGTATACAGGTTCCATTGTATTTCATTACTTGTTGTATCTCCTGCTTTGATCATCATTATATAGACATATATTCCAAAATGGTATCCCCAGGGGGGTTTTTATCCAGGGTCATGTTGACCAAAAATACCTATGTCAAATTTATGCATGTTTAGAAGTGTAGATCAACATTTTAAAGTTCAAGATATAGAGGTAGTGTTATGTGTTTTAATTTATATTGCATGTGCTAACATTGAGATAAGAAAACACTTGCAAGGGCACCTTGAAAGAACACTTAACCTATAAAATATTGAGCAGAAAGTGGGATGACTGTTTGCTGTCCTAAAACAGCAAAAAAAGACATCCATATAGTTGAAACTTAGAGTCATACTAAGGTCAAGGACAGACCTTAGGTGGAAGCCTCATAGGACCTCAAATAATTTCTATAGAATCAACCCTTTTGGTTGTCCCATACATACTATATATATGTCAATTATAACCTTGTGAGAAGTAGGATCCCACAAACAACATCCCTTTATACTACCATCATAACTTGCAGAGATATAAAACAAGCAAGAATTCATAAACAAAGATTTTAAGTCTGGAAATGATTTACTGCTTACGAGTACCTGCAATTCTTTCTTGCTCTTATGACCTTGATGCTTCTGCCATAAACAAGAATATACATCTATCACTTCAGATGCTACTTTGGTACTCCCTTCCAGCTTATAAAGGTTATCAACCTTTGTTGCCTTCATCACTATTAAACTACCTTTCGACAATGTGAGTGCTCCACCTTGACCTGTATACTTATATCCACAGGAATCCAACACTCCCAATGAAAACAGATTTGATTTAAACTCAGGTACATATCTAAAATATGTTAATTTCCTAACAATACCATCAAACATCCTGATTCTAATACTGCCAATCCCAACAGTTTTATAGGGAATGCCATTTCCCATAAACACTACACCCTCATCAACAGATTGGTAAGAAATGAACCAACTTCTATGTGAGCACATGTGGTGGGAGGCACCTGAATCTAACTTTCATTCTTCTTGATATTGTAAATTACTAGAAACGGATAAAACTTTATCAATCATACCTGAATTTGTTATAACCAAATTTGCTTCCTTCGTAGAGTTTTCCTCATATTCCTTTCTCTTCCAACAATCTTTCTTGAGATGTCTTGTTTTTCCACAGTACCAACATTTTGCTTTACCTTTTCTGTGTCTTGACTTAGATTGAGAAAAAATTCTCTCATTCTGCTCTTGAGCTCGACCTCTGACCAACATCGCCTTTGAAGTTGAGGTTTCTTGACTAGATTTTATCCTCATCTCCTCAGCCAACAAAGCTCCCACAACAGAGTCATAATCTAAAACATCTGTTGAGATAAAGCTAATAGAAGTGACTAGATTATACCAAGACTTAGGCAATGAACACAATAGTGTAATAGCCTTATCTTAATCTTTGAATTTAACTTCCATACTAGTCAATTGAACTACAAGGGTATTGAAGGTATTTAAATGGTCAACAATTTTTGTACCTTCTTTCATCCACAAACTGTACAACTGTCTCTTCAAGCTTCAAGTAGATCCTGCTCGTCAAGGATTTTGTCATATATAGACTTTCCAACTTGCTCCGTAAGCCTGATGTTGTATCCTCTCCTACGATATTAAACAAAACATCATCCGCCAGACATAAACGAATGGTACTAAGAGATTTTGCATCTAGATCTTCCCATTCCTCATTCACCATGGTTGTTGGTTTCTTTGACTTCCTTGCCAATTCTTTTTACAACCCTTGTTGCACCAGTAAATCCCACATCTTAAGCTTCCAGAGTTCAAAGTTGCTTTTACTGCTAAACTTTTCAACTTCAAACTTTGAACTCTGCATCTTAGCCATTAGCACAAAAGGTTTAAAAATAATAAAAAAATTATATATTCCATAAACCTTTTTAATTTTATTTATACCTTAAATCTTTTTGTTTTCACTCCATAAAAAAACCTTTAAAAAAAAAAAACACATCCACCATGTATAATGTATTCACACCATACCAAGTGCATTCACTATGTAATTAATACCTTTACTTTTTCATGCATACACTCCTCCTTTTTTTTTAAACATTCACTTCACGACTAAGTCATGCACAATAGGACAATGCCGATCCACCTTTAAACTTTTCCAAAGACAAAAAAACATGCAAATGTTACCATCCGGATATTTCCTTGCGAATAGAAGTCGTTTCACCTCTCGATGTGAGTGCCTTGCAACATGCTTCAAAGAGTCGTCACACTGTACCACACTCCTGGACTGCGATGATTTGAAAAATTTTGTAGCCGAGAAGGGAGGGTAATAAGACATCACACCCTTCGAGGGGAGGGACCTACGACGATGTGGAGATCGACGCACCTCACATAGATGTTGTTGATCCTCCAAAATTTGATGCCCTCGACACCCTCTCCTCCAACCACCTTTGATACCACTTGTTAGAATTGCAAATGTAGAAAACACAATTCACATATGATAATTAACAATCACACATATAAGAAACACAGGGATTTCACTTGGTTCACCCAAACATTGGGCTACATCCACCAAGCATAGGCATCGGTTGTCTTATTATTCAGATCATGGAGATTACAATAGACTAGCAAGTTCTCGCTCTGTCTCTCTCTTTGCCTCTACAGGCTTACATGTATTTATATACATTTACAAGAAATTGATTATTAAATGCAATCCCTATCCATATTCTAACTTGGTCTATTTAGTTGCAACCAACGCAAAATAATAGGATCCAAATCCATCCTTGGAGGAATTCGTTGTCACCAAATCCAAATAGCATGAACATAGGAAGACACTATGCTGAAAGAATCTCAAGACATTTATGAAAAATTCTTATGATCTCTCAGGGTATTCCAGGCCAAATTTTCCTTGGAAGAAGCTCCTCTAAGCACCCTTGTACAAGAAAATCCTAAGAGTTGTACAAGAAAATCCCGAGAGACAGATTCATCTTCCTCTGCAACCTATCCATTCTTAGGAAATCTTATCGGAGAAGGTAAAATCTAACTGCAGTCTTCATCCTTTTATTTAGGTAAGTTGAAACCGACCTTGGAGAGCTCAAACGCTTTTGTATCTATTAACTGATTGTGGGTTTAGAATTGCAGAGAGATTTTGTAGCCTTTTTTGTCATTTTATCTGGGTTTGTATATGCATTTGAGTTTGATGTGAAAATGCTCAATGTTTGGAATTGTCCAACATCAAGTCCAATTTGTGAGAACTATGTCATTTCGAGGTAAAATATAGGGTTTGTAGTATGACGATTGTTTCTTGATCCCAAAGAACAAGTTCTTTATATCGTTGTATGTTTGTGATCTGAACCTACCTTTTAATCTACTTTTGCACTAAATTAGAATATCTTGCAAAGAAAATTTTGTTCTTACCTAAATAGAGCTAAATAGATGTGTATATGCTTTCACCATTCGAGATCTACTCGCAAGTTTTGATTTCTCTCTTGGAAATTCAATTATGTATCTTCTTCATTGTAGGATTCAATGACACATTTATTTTTTTTACAAACTTTTCATTGTATTTTGATAACAAAATTAATTGTTGGCAATAAATTTAGACCCAAAGGTTTAGCCTGCAAACCAACAATAAAGTTTATTAGCATCAACATTTCAATACCTAAAGAAGGGTAAGATCTCACTTGAAACATTAATGAACATTACACAGACATATTTAAATGATTAATTTTTATTTTTTTGCAATACAACATAATCAATATAGGAAATCATTCATCCATTTAATAAAACAAAAAATTAGAGGGCCAACCACCACACACTTCTTTCTATTTCATTCTATAAGACAGGTCCATAAAAAAAACTCCTTATTACTCCATACAATTTATCAAAGGCTTTGAAACCATATCTCTTAATCCTCCATATAATTATACAAAAATCCAAAATCCAACCCTAAATCTTCCATATACATTTTTATATACTAATCTAAATTAGTTACAAAACAATTATAACTCTCTACAACCAATTCTTCCAATTCTTGGAAAAACTAGCACATTAATCTAATTATATTACGAAAGATCAACATGTAGATTAATAGTGTGCACACATAATACAATAGGGAGCACACAATAAAGTAAGGCTTGTAATGAAAAACCGGGTGCACCAAGTCTTATTGCATGTAGAAGATTAATACTTGCAAAATAGGCGTCAAAATAAAATTGGAAGCGATCGGATGGCTAGATCTGACGTGCCAAATTGAGCCACGTGGAAGTGATCAGACGGCCCGATCCGATGCATCAAATTGAGCCCCGTGGCAGAGATCGGACAACCAGATCTGATGCACAGGACATTGCCACGTGGCCGTGATAAGACGGCCAGATCCGATGTGCATAAAGTAGCCACGTGGCACCGATCTGACTGTCATAAATATTCCACGTGGTGTAGATCTGATGGTTATATCGTATGGTGTCAAAGAAGCCACGTGGAACAAATATAATGGCTAGATTTGACGGTTCCAAAGGGGTCAAATGTGTGGCCTGTAAAGTGCCATGTGTCAAGCGTAGGACAACCCACTTGGTTGACCGTACGACAAAAATGGTATGGATTCTACACCTTCTATCTCCACGTGGAAAAAATCCAACGACTACATGGATGTAACAGTCTGACAAGAAACACGTGGACAAATCTGAGTATTGGTCAACAGTTTGGAAAGCTCCAGGGTGGCATGTCGACTGAGGGCCGAATGCAAACTGTCACTGTGTCGACAGAGTGTCGAATGAAAACTGTAGGTGAATGTCGATGGAGGGCCGAATGTGAATGCTTTGTGCTACTGCAGGCACCTGGAGATGTGTTTGATTGATCTGACTTGGCAGGATTCCTCAATGTGGAAGTTTGTGTAAGAAGCAATGAAGGGGGAGTTGCTCCATTTGGATGTCACTAGTCCTCCCCGAGTCGCCCAATCATCCGCATTCCACAAGTCATACGTCTGCTAAACAATTTCTTTTGCTTTCGGTCTGCTAAATAATGTCCATTGTATCTTTTCCTTTATACATAATCCTAAATTTCCTTTATTCATAATGTCCATTGTATCTTTTCCTTTATACATAATCCTAAATTTCCTTTATTCATAATGTCCATTGTATATTTTCCTTTATACATGATACTCATCACACTCATGCCGATATAGGTACCTTTGATGCCGAGATAAGTTAATTGAGACAAGTAGGTAAAACTTAACTACTTTTAATGCTAATTTTCCATCAATTTGTTTTGGATGCCTAAGTGTGACACTTTCATAGATACAAACTTTATGTGTCATATATATCAGAGAAAGGCACATTCATAGATACGACTTTATGAGGCACGGCTTCCATGGCTCAATAGCCTAGACATTAAATTACATTCATAACAAATATTAAATGAGGCTATGCCTCCCTTTTTAGCATTTGAATGCATGCACGCTGACGTAGCTGGCTGGCTGGCTGATGTGGAGAGATGCTCCTGCATCAAACTCCTCAGCTACAAAATCATGAGCTCCTGCTCATGTGCTTCCCCTCTAAGCAGTTGGAAATCCTCCTGGATCCCAAACAAATATTTGGAGTTGTTCATCCGCTCCATCCTGCTGCTGCTGCTGCTACTGCTGCTTCTCTTCTTCTGCCCAGCTTCTCCTCTCTGGTAGTCTGCGCTGATC
>JASDQU010109103.1:73810-94837 GCA_032191745.1 Picea mariana
GTTATAAAAAGTTGGGATGTCTCAACACATATTTAGAGGGAATAGTCATCATCATTCTTCTTTATGTTTATTATATTTATCGTATATTGAGGAGACCCTATGATCTCAACAAGCATCTAAGTATTCTTAAGGATTTTTGCTCTAGTATGGGTATGTCTATCAAAACTAACAAAAAAAATTCATATTTTATTCTTCCTTAATGTACATTGGTTTAAACTTGGAAGTTGTAATGCTAAAGGAATCCTCCAATGCATGTTTTTTGATTTTTTTGAATGGTCGCATAGTTTAGTTAGCATGAAAGGTGAGTAGTTAAGATAATTTCACCTCCCCGCCTAGTTCCTCTATTAATTTGGTCATGTGGGTTGGAATTTATGAAATTGGTAGTGGATAGAATAAAGAGGGATTTGGGGGATTTGGGACAGTTTTCATTGAAGTTGATATTGTATGGAAAGCCATAATCATCTAGGGTGATGCATTTTTTGCAAAATCACTAATATTTTTCATGTTGTTCAAAGACAATAGGTACACATTGTAGACAACAAGACATCTATCTTCATTGCAATAGAAAAAATTCACACCCATTGAAAGAAACATAGCAATGGGATGGAGGGTATTATGGAAACCTTACTTTAACAAAAGAGATAGATTTAAAATTTAGAGGCTGAATGTTTTTCTTTACATCAACAAGTCACCAATTTGACTATGATCCCATAGTTAGCTACCTCTTCCACTTTTAGAATGTATATTGGTTTAGGGGTAAATGAGAACAATGAGGAATAATTTGTTTTATATATGCATAGAGAAGTGTAAAAAATGGATTAGGATCCTCAACCTTTTATTGTGGAGCAAGCGGGAGCTTATATCAATAATTCTCTTAAATAACTCTAGGTCATATTATGTTTTGTAAAGCTAGTATTTTTCTAGGTGTGTTTTTTAGGCTTTGTACTAGTAGAAAATTTACATCCTTTATGAAGGATAATAACATATATTCTATAGATATTATGAAATTCAATATTTGAACTATATAATGTGGGAAAGTCTTGTTTTTTGTATTGTTATGTTGTCTTGTATTATAGTAACTTTCTACTACAAAAATTAACCATTCTTGTTAAAGAAAAATTATTCCTCACAACCACGTGAGATAGACAAAATTGATATAATTACAATTACAATTACAATTACAATTACAATTATAAATTATAAATATAAATGGTAGGGTTCCAATGAAATCATTCATTAAAAAAAACCAAAATACAATAAATTTCATTTCCTTTGAACTTACTCTAACCATTATATTATAAAACACATTGTGCTCATTTTTATAATTAAATTACCCTTCATGATTTCATTTCTAAAGAAAACCATAAAAATGTGTTATTTTCATTTGAGAGTGAGTTAATAAGTGGAAAAATTTTACCTTTTGGGTGAGTTCATCCTCTCTAGGAATGATCATGCATTTCCATGGAGGAATTGTCCCATGTTAAGTTGGATCCCAAGTGAAATTGATATTATAATGCTTGTTGAAAATTAGGAGCATGAAGAATCCAAGGTCCCTAACATAGAAGGATTTGCTGCATGGTCAGTATGTAACAAAGGATCCTACCATAGAAGTATTGGAGGCATATCTTATTACATAAATAAGAACATTTTCCCTCAAATTAGGCTTCACAAAAAAAAAATATTTCAATCAGTACATGCCAAGAGATATTTAGTATATTAATTCTAAGAATATTTATATAGAAATATGTTGTTCTTCACCTATTAATTCTACCGTTCATAAGAAAAAAAATCTATATAAGAATTGTCTTTACAATGGCTTAGTACAGGATATGCACATGATAACAAATGAAGTCAATATCCTTTTTCTAGGAGACTTTAATGCTATAACAGGAAATAACCAGGGGGTAAAATCATGAAGATGGGTAACACTTTTGCTTGTTTTATGACAAAAAAAACTGTATTTTCACAAGTTCTTCAACTTCCAGTATACAAAAGTATTTTTTTTTATTTAGAATTTCACTTTACAGTAAAAAAAAAACTAGTGAAGAATTTTGTTAGCTTTCCAATGACTATTTTTCAATTTTTTTTTTTAAGATTTGATATGTCAATTTGACAATTGTTGAACAGTGTGTTCCGTAAACATGAAAGGAATGATAATGAGTTATTTTTTCCCACAACAATGTATCTATTATTAAACTTATGTTTTTAAGAAATGAAATATACTGCAACAATCTACTGAGACTCTATTTTATTATGAATATAATTTTGAATCTAACGGATGAATATTATAAGTTCTAGAATTTTTTGAAGTTGACCAAGCTGAAAACGTTGCATATTTTAAACACATATTTTCCTACACCTTGTATCTATCTTAATTTTTACTTAAAAGTAAAATCTAAAATACCCTTTTGAAGAGAACAGTTTAAGGATTATGAATATAATTTTTCCATAATTTTCCACTGTGTATTTTTAGAGATATGGATTTTTCATTTCACCGAATAATAATCTCACCTAAAAATATTATGTAGTGATTTTTTTATAAAATTAAATAAAATTAGATAAAACCAATTAAAATGAAAACAAATTATATCCAATAAAAGTAAATTCAATTTTAAAAATGTTGGTATCAATTCTGAAACTAAATTCTGAGTATTTGTAGGAGTCCTTTACCTCGAAAGATAAAGTAAGATGGAGAGAATTTACAGTTTCCTACAAATAGTCCAATTTTCAAGTTTTTAGCCGAAATATTCTTTCGACCGAAACCTTGTTTTTAACGGAATCCGTTAAAAATAAACGTTTCAGCCGAAAATTCTTTCGGCCGAAATATGCTTACCACAAGAAAATAATTCATCCGAAAAACATTGTACACGAATTTCGAGGGCATCGTCAGGGCTCCGTTCAATTTGACGTGCAAAATTTCAGCCGAAAAAATTCCTAAAAACATTGTTTCGGCCGAAAATTTGTTGCAAGGAATATTTGAGACCCAATTGTCATGAAAGTGGTACCCATCTTCATGATTTTATCTACAGGCTATTACCTTAAGCAATGATTCCAAACCTAATCCTTTTTGGATAGATGAGGACCTCTCTTTAGCTATCATATAAAAAATAAACTCCAAAGACATCAGAATTTGTTTAGGTCTGAGTTGATCAATCTCTATAGTTCCTAAGATCTAATAATTTACAATGGTCTAATGAAGTGGCTAAAATCCAATTGGATGACTTGTATTCATGGGCTTGGTAGTAGTGTTGTACATTATGTGAAATCTGAAATCCCCATTTATAACCAAATAGTAATTTTTGACATATGGAAAAACTATGAGATCGCCTCATATCATAAACCTTGAATCCTAACTCTATACTTTGTCATGGACAAAAACCCTATAGAAGAGAATTCTAATAACCAAATGCACTTAATCTTTGAAAAAAATAAAGATGATAATTTTATGTGATTTAAATAATGAATTAAATCTCTTATCAATTAAGGACAACATTGAAGACTATTGACATAATTTTACAATAATCTTCTCTACTTCAATTCACAATTTATCTATCAAGATATGAAGTAAAAAGGAAAGTAGAATGTTCATCCCTTGGTATGTTAAAGAGTGTCATATTGCTAGAAAAATCATTCGGGGTGCTTCTAATGAGTACATAAAATACACAAAGATAAATAGGTACAAAGTCTCAATTAAGAGAAAAAAAGGGTAACTTATAAGTAGAAAGCAAGAGAAGCTTTTACACCTCTCTAGTCTAGATACTAAGAAATTATAGAGGGAAATTCTAAGTCGTAAACTAAGGAAAAATATATGATTCCTTTTGAGTGAATGAAATTCTCACCTTAAAAATATTTATAAATCCCTTAATATCATGGACAATATTCAAACACTTTCTATAGAAGAATGATTTTCCTTACAGGACATAGAGTTTAGGGTTAAGAGGCTTGTAAAAGGGAAAGTTAATGAGAATGTTACCAAGAATAAATCCTAAAAAATGGAGGGCCTATACTTATACCTTAGATTCAAAAGCTCTTCAATTTAGCAATCAAGCGGGGTTTTCTTAAACCCCAGATACAGAACCTCATTATTCATATTTTTAAAAGTAGAGATAAAAAAAATCCATTTAATTATAGAACTGTTAAGATTAGCCTTATTTTAGATAATTTTTATACATGAAATTATTCTAGAAAAGAAGATCAATGTATAGCTAGAAATCCTAAAAAAAAAGAGATAAAGGACAAGCTAGATTTAGGAGCTATCATTCAATTATAGACCACCTTGTCACACTTAGGATCATTGCTTAGGAGTGTCACAATAATGAAAGAAATATGCTATGTTACTTCATTGACTTTAGACAAATAAGGGCTAATCGAAAGGAATTAATTGTAATATATGAGTTAAACAAGGTTTCCCCGTGCCCGCTACCCATTTTGAAATATACATCGAGAAGTCAAAGTTTGTTTGGAAAAGGTGGGATGTGTCGACACATATTTAGCTAGAATAGTGACCATCCTTCTTCTTTATGTTGATGATATTGTTCATTTATAGAGGTGACCCTATTATCTCAATAAGGAACTAAATATTCTCAAGGATTTTGACTCTAGTATGGCTATGCATATCAAAACTAACAAAAAAAGGGTTATGATATTCAAATTCAAAAGGATCTCTTACATTAATTTCATGTACATGACAATAATATCTTGGAGGAAGTGACTTCACACAAATATCTTGGAATCAATTTTTAATCACAAGATTAACTATAACTATAGCACTATGAAAGGTTAAATGGAGGATTGGAAGCTTATTATGAACTTGAAAATAGTTCTAAATCAATGAACTTGTGACTTTGGGATAAAATAAGTTTCTCGTTGAGACTCTCATTACTCTTGCTATCTTATATGGTTGTGAAGTTTAGGATGCAACATCTCTATAGAATGGTGGAGAAATAAAGAGAAAATCCAAAAGAACGTCATAACTTATAATATTAAAATTAAATGTAATACAAGTTATTGTATCCTCATGGAAATGAGTCTTTCTCACATTGAGAGCAAGGCTATGATTAGGTATTTAATGTACAAKAGAAAGATAAAGAAAGATAAACAACACAAAATACAAGAGGTTTCCTAAGGCTGTTTGAAAATCTATTCAGAGGTCTATAGAATAAGAATAATATTAAAAATATTATTACACCTAAATTTAAGGAAAAATTGTTGTGTAATAAAGAATTACAGTATAAAATAAAATTAAGATATTATAAGAAGCTGATAAACCCTAATTTAGAAGATCAAAAGTATCTATTTGTTTTAACTAACACAAAGAATAAAATAAACATTGCTAAAATAAAAACAAACTCTCACTAGCTCCATAATGAAATAGGGCATTTAGCACAATTTCTAAAATACCATGGGTCAAAAGAATATCTCACCTTTGTGACACTAAGAGGGATGAAGATGAAAATCATTCTTAGAATGTCCTCCCTACACCCACATTACATCTTTGTGACACTAAGAGGGTTGACGATGAAAATCACTCTTAGAATGTCCTCCCTATTCCCACATTATATATTGATTTAAAAATATTTGTTACAATACTAGTCTTCCTAACCTTTTTAACGCATCAATGTGAATTTAAGAATGCTTCTTTAAAACGCTTTTAAAATATATAAAAAAAAATATAAAAACACCAAACTATTCTTTACCCTTTTTTTAAGTTGGAAGGATCAATATTGGTGTAGGTGCAAATTAAACTCATCACCACCATCATAATTAATCAGCATAATTAATTTGAAAACTGAAAATTAAATGATTTCTTGTTATTTATTTAAATAAGATAGAAAAATATTCTTTTAAAATCATGGACATAATTAAATGCAAATTATTGGCGAGTTTTCACCGGTCATAAAATTACTTGCCAACTTAAGCACCATGATAATATTTTTTTAATTAATGTTTGATGGTGACAAACGAAAGAATGATTTTTCTCAAGGGAGCAACGACTTCTTTTGATGAATTAAATATATGTTTTATTAGAAATAAAGGTTACGACGAAGATACACTATTGCCAACGCATGCGTGGTATTTGTTAACAAATATTTATTTGATAGAACTTTTTTATAAAATAGGGGTATTTACTTTGTCTACATCTAAAAGTGTTAATTGATAAGGTTAAGATACCATCCAGGGGTTAATACTTTTAAGCAAATGGCCAATGGTTGCGTGAAAATGTCCCATTCGCCGACCCCCTTGACTTCCACCTTTGGAAGTCGGAAAAGAAGACGTTCGATATGGAGAACACCAAAAAGGAGAATTCTTGTTTACCGGCATTTTTCTTTCCGTTAATTTCTCCAATGCACGAACTGGTCTAAATTGGGGATGTTTGAATGGATTGATAGGTTGATTGGAATATACTAATTTCTCTGTTCATGGTGGAGTGGTGCGGTGCAGGAGGTCACATGGATCAGTAAAATGTCGGGCCATGAAAATTTTGAAGTGAGGAAAGGCGTTATTATATAGAGTCAGGCAGCAGAAGAATACGATTTGACTCCAGTGATTCCGCAAAGATTTTCCATTGGAAGAGAGTAATCATGGGGAAGCAAAGTGTTTTGACGCGCACAAGGTGGAGACGGATTTCGATRCCTTGGAATTGTAACAAAAAAATATAACACTGATATTCAGAATACGATGTACAGTTTCCAATAAAAAAAATATTAAATCTACGCAACAATCTCAGGGAGCGCTTTCTGCTTCGCCTTTCCTCTAGAAACAGCCTGAACCACATATTAGCSCGCCACTGCAACAAACGAGGTACGTTTTTCTCACCCCTCTTTACCTCTCTGCCTATAAGTTCTCTCTTTCTCTCTCTCCGAAACTCCGAGGATTGACCGCTGCAACTGAAATGAAACCATGTCTGTCGGTCTCATCTCTTGTTATAGGAGAGAATATGGCCGCCTGCACTGATTTCCTCATATCTCTCTCTGCAGGTCGAAAGAACCGCCAGCACGCAGATCAGTCTGCCCTTGACATCAGCATTAGGGTTTCCTTAACCTAAGAACTACATCCTCTGGATTTTAGTGAGTACAAAATACACAATGAGCAAGTGACTTTCTCCAAGCGTCGAAACGGGTTGTAGAAGAAGGCGTATGAACTGTGCGATTTGCGACGCAGAAGTGGCGGTCATCGTCATCTCAAGCCGTGGAAAACTGTATGAGTTTGGCAATAAGAGGTATGACGAGCTTCCTTTCTGAAATGGACATGTTAAAATACTAGAGTGGATATAAAATACGAGCTTCGTTTCTGAATGAAAATAAAATTTGTATAGTAAACATTAATCCAAGGTTTTCTAAGTATATCTAGTGCAAGTAAATCAGTTTTCATAATATGTTCATATGTTCAAGATACCTTCTCCTGTAATTCTGGTACTTGCTTATAACGTACCGCAACTCTCATTTTCATGAATATCGATATGTCTAGCACCGACTATTTCGAGCTCTTTACCTCAAACAGCCTGAGTCTGGTTTATAAACATCCTGCCTGCTGCTTAGACCAAATCCTCAACAAGATCAGCACAACTCTTAAATTTCCCGTACACCGTTCTAGATGTGTATTGTTTATTTTAATATACTGTTACCTTATAGATGTGCTACAACTAGACTGCAGGCCTGGAATTTTTTATATGAATTTTTTATATGACAGCCATTTGATTTTCATGCCTGTCATTTTACATTTTTATGCAGATTCACGAGTGTGAAATTGTTATTTGTAATTTATGTATTTGAAACTCACATTCTAAACGCCGTTCATGAATCATGAATTACATAAACATGATGCAGTGGCAAATGATAGATCACTCGGAGAATTTAATACAAAAGATTCCTTTAATTTGGGTGTTCTTATTTAAAGTTGATAATGTTGAGGTTGATTTTGTGAAAGAACTTTCACTATAAATGAAAAGGAACCTCAACATCTCATAAAAACCAATCAGAACTATCTAACAGATAACGGCAATCAGGATTACTCTGACATAAGGCAATATTGTATATGACATGCACACATATGTCACATTGAAGCCAGTTGAGTGCCTTGTTTGTTAGAAGTGCATACACCTCCATCAAAATCAATCAACATAATTAATTTCCTCTAGTTTTATAGAGGTAGTTGATAATTTATCACCTCTGTAACAAACGAACAAAACAAATGCAGCAGAGATTTGGAGCGATCTTTAACGTTCTATCCCTATCCCTTTCAGGTTTCTACTAGTGAAAAATGAACAGAACAAATGCAGCAGAGATTTGAAGCGATCTTTAACGTTCTATCCCTTTCAGGTTTCTACTAGTGAAAGACGGACATATACACTTCACATAAATAAATCATATTTCAAAAAATGGAGTTACTATTAAAAAATAGTCATTTTATATATAATAAGTGCAATATCAAAGCAAGTTTTAATCCACATCAGTTGAGAAATGGAGAAAGTTAATCTAGAGGTCTTTGGAAGTTTGGGACATTGGTCATGACTTTCTATAACCAAACAAAAGGCATTGGTCGACTTGTTTTCGTTTCTATCATCTCACCAAATAAAAGGCATCTCACAGAAACCAAACAAAAGGCAATGGCTGTCGAGTGTCTTTCAGAAAGCTTGGACCCTGCATAAGTACTCGTATCACGGAGACCATCCCTTCACTGGTAGAGGAATTAACCTGCTATGTACTCCTGTATGTTCTTGTGATGGCAGTTAGGGTTTCAGGAAGCATGAGTTTGACTTAAAGGTGGCAGTTAGGGTTTCAGGAGGCATCAGTTTTAAAGGTGGCAGTTAGGGTTTCAGGAGGCATCAGTTTGAGTTAAAGATCGATAGATAGAAAGAGTTGAAGCCTTGAATTGGTTATAACTAAGATGGATCTATACTAGTGAATTAATAAAACTAAAATGGGTCTATACTGGTTAGTTAATAAAAGGAAGTAGACCCACCGGAGCCAAACAAACCTAGCTGGCGAGTTAATAAAGGGAAGCAGACTGGTGAGTTAATAAAAGGAAGCAGACCCACTGAGCCAAACAAACCTAGCGAATAAAACCAACCCTCATAAACCTACTGGTGAGTTAATAAAAGGAAGCAGACTCACCAGAGCCAAACAAACCTAGCGAATAAAACCCACCCTCGCGAGTAGAACCAACCCTCATAAGTCAGCGGAGCCTAGCAGAACCACCGTGAGAGCATAAGAGACCTACACCACTGAATAAAACCGTTGTGTTCCAAGGGTACGAGCGGAGCTGACCCAGCATTGCACATTGCACAAATCGAGTTGAATGGATTATGGTCCATGGGAATTTGAATTCGAAATTCAAATAGAAACTCGGTATGTGGATTGACATGTGGAGTGAACAAGTTACAACACAATATGTGGATTGGCGTGTGGAGTGAACAAGTTACACCACAATATTATTAACTTTCATTCATTTCTTCATCGACCGACCTGCACAGCACCATCCCCGCCAATCCAACCTGATTGATTCTTTCATACAACTTCCGGTGACGCACCCGGCCTAGCCAGCCTTGCTAAGATTTCTGACAGATAATGGACATAGTTACAAGTCTTCACAATTTTAACGCATGTCAACTTTTAACGCATTTATTTCTTCATCGACCTACACAGCACCATCCCCGCCAGCCCAACCTGATTGATTCTTTCACATAACTTCCGGTGACGCACCCTCCCTGCCCAGCCATGCTAAGATTTCTAACAGATATTGGACATAGTTACAAGTCTTCACAATTTTAAGGCAGGTCAATCTTGACGTGTGGAGTATTCATTCACATGTATAATACGAATTGGGGGATCAAATACGTGCTACAGGCCGTCAAAATCCAGGCACTGGTAAACTAGCGGATCTATATCTTGAAATAAAAAAATAGTATGTCTCCATGACGTTCATAGGATTGAGAAGAGTGATCGCTTTATAACGGAGTTATCAATTTCATTTCATATGCGAGGCTTCTCTGATAAAATGAGAAACAAAGAAGATAATACACAGAAAGAATTGGGAACAAGAATGTGAGTGTATTTTATTAAGAGAAAATAGTTAAGCTAAATAAACTCCAGCAAAAACAAGAAATCCTAAATGTTGTCTCTAAAAATCAAAAATCTTTTTTCCTAGTTGCTTTGTAAAGATATCTACAAGCTGATCTCGTAAGCCACAAAATTGAAGGGTGATTTCACCATTATTGACAAGCTCGCATATGAAGTGAAAGCTACTGTCAATGTGCTTGCTTTTCTTGTGAAAAACATGATTTTTGGACAAATCAATTGCTGAAGTGTTGTCACAGAAGATAAGAGTTGGTTTATTTTCTGTATGTGACATATCATTCAATAGTTTTCGCAACCACACAGCTTGACAGCAAGCTACGGTAGCATCGACATACTTTTCCTCTACAAAAGATACTGAGACAATGGGTTGCTTCTTTGATGCCCAAGAAATCAGGTTTGTACTAGGTCAAAAGCATATCGTGAGGTGTTTTTTCGGTCATCTAGGTTGTCTGCAAAATCATTGTCTGTGTAACCAGAGAGATGATTATCTTCAGCCTGAGTGTACCATAAGCCAAAATCGAGAGTGCCTGCAACAGATCTCATAATCATTTTCTCCATCTTCCAGTGAGAATCTTTGGGGGACTCCATGAACATGGAAAGAAAACTGCCTGCATACATAATATTAAGCCTAGTTGTTGTAAGATACAACAAACTTCCTATTAAACTTTTGTAAAAGGTAGAATCCACTGTATGGCCTTCATCTTGCTTGCTCAATTTTGTGCCTAGGGATATAGGATTTTCTACTGGATTGCAGTCTTCCATGAAGAATCTTTTGATGATATATGCTGCATACTTTTGCTGACAGACAAAAACCCCTTTGGTTGATTGGTCAACCTCAATCTTCAAAAAATATTTCATTATGCCAAGATCTGTTATCTCAAACTCAGATTTCATGGCATGTTTAAAACTGGTTAACTAAAGATTTCCAATATATATCATGTCATCAACATATAAACATACAATCAAGATTTTACCTTGTTGATCTATTTTGGTGTATAGAGTTGATTCATTTTGGCTTATGCTAAAACCACTCTTTATTAGGTAAGTGTCAATTATGTTTTACCAAGCTCTCAGAGATTTCTTTAAACCATACAAGGCTTTCTTCAACCGATACACTTTGGATGATTGCTCTTTGACTTCAAATCCAGGTGGTTGATCCACATAGACCTATTCTTATAAGACACCATTCAGGAAAGTTGACTTGACATCCATCTGGTATACTTTTCATTTGTGTTGAGTTGCTATGGCTAAGAGAGTACTTACAGTGTTCAACCTTTCTACTAGAGCAAAAGTTACACCATAATCAATGCCCGGTTTTTGTGAGAATCCTTTGGCAACAAGTCTTCCCTTTAGTTTTTCAATCTGCCCCTTTTCATTAACTTTAGTTTTGTAAACCCACTTGACACCAATACTTTTCTTGTGTCTCGATAGTTCAACAAGATCCCATGTCTTGTTCTTCTCAATGGAGTCAATCTCTTGGTTCATGGATTGAACCCAATGTGGCTCTTTATCTCCCTCTTTAAAAGATATAGGTTGACATGACATTAATGCAAAAAGATTGTGCTGATCAATATCATCCAATTACTGATAGATTTCTCTCAAGCTTCGAGTTCTCTCATTTTGAGGTTGAGAGGATGAATTTCTGCTTTGAAGTAGAGTTGCCCTTAGGAATCTGCAATCCCTCAGGATTGTTGATCTTGCTAGATCAACAAATCAATGGTGGATATCGATCCTTCTACGAAAGAGCATCTTAGCATTGCAAAGATCGGGAAGGAAATTAAAGCATAAGAAAGTTGAGTTTCTGCAATCACTAGTGGTCGTTGATCTTCATGGTCCATTATCGATCTTGCAAAGTGAGATAAGAGCCCAAAGGTTAAGCTGAGGTCACAACTCTCAATCAAATATAAACAATTCATGTCCTTGTCCCTGCAATCTTGGAAGGGCAGGCTGATGTGTTTGTTCTCCTGAATTTTCTATGTTTTCAGGAAGTGACAGCAATGGATTTTGACTTTCCATAGGACGATTTTCAGACGCACTCCAAAATTGATTTTCAAGAAATTTGACATCTCTGCTGAGAATTAGTTTCTTTGAAATTGGATTGTAGAGTCTGTAGGATTTGGATGCCTCATTGTGGCCAACAAAAATGCATTTCTCACTTCTATCATCAAGTTTCTTCCTCAATTCGAAAGGTATGTGAGCGAATGTTATGCATCCAAATGTCCTCAGATGAACAACATTTAGCTTTGTCCCACTCCATGATTCTTGAGGGACCTTCATATGGAGATTGGTGGTTGAATATCTATTCAAGAGATAACCGAGCATGCTATTGTTTCATCCCAAACTAGATTTGACATACATTTCTCTTTGAAAAGGCGTCTTGCCATGTTCATTATTGTCTGATTTTTCCTTTCATCCACTCCATTTTATTATGGAGTATACCTGGTTGTAGTTTACATAATGATGCCTTGTGATTTGCAGAAATTTGTAAATTCTTTGAAGTTTTATTCACCTCCTCCATCTGACTTGAGAATCTTCACATATTTTCCACTTTGTTTTTCATCTTTAGCCTTAAAGTCTTTGAACTTTGCAAAAGTTTCAGACATGTGTTTGATAAAATAGATTCATATTTTCCTGTTAAAGTCATCAACAAATGTTAGGAAATAAAAACTACCACCTATTGACTTTGTTTTCATTGGTCCACATAGGTTAGTGTGAACCAACTCTAAGAGTTGTTTGGCTTGAGTTGAGGATTGTGGAAAACTAGTTCTCTTATGTTTTCCAAGAATGCAAGATTCACATGGGGGATTTTTCTTTTTAAAGATAGGTATACCTTTTACCACAGAGTGCTTCTGTAGAAGGCTTAGAATATAAAGGGTAGATGTTCAAATATTGCATGCCAAACCATTGTTTTGTTGGGGGTGGATGCACTTTGTTCATATGATTGGATCATATTTGCAGTTCTAAGGGTTAGGGGAAACATTCTATTCCTAGTCATGTGGATTTCATAAATTAATTTCCTGCTGGGGCTTTTGTCATATACCTTAGATGATGCTCCCTAAAAAAGTATAGATTATAGCCATGTTCAATAAGTTTTCGTTCACTTAACATATTATGTTTTAGATATGGAACGTGATAGACATTGTTTGTGTCTTTCTTTACATTTTGTTTAGTGAGAATAGATACAGTTCATTTTCCTTGAACATTGACTAAGGAATCATTTCCAAGTGTAATATCAGATGAAATAGAAGAATCAAGGCATGAAAGTAAATATTTGTTACATGTCATGCGATTGTTGCATCCACTGTCCAACAACGAGAGATCTTTGTGTTGTTCTTCAATCTTGTGGCATGATATGAACATACCATCTGAGGTTTCTCGTTCATGATTTGAGACATGTACTCTGCTTGAGAGCTGATCTTCTTACTTCTTCCAGCATTCAGATCCATAGTGCCCATACTTTTTGTAGTAATATAATTTTATGCTTGATTTTTCATTTGATCTTCTCCCTTTGCCTCTTTGAGGTTGAAAATTCTGATTCTGGTTCTTTTGTATGTGATCTTCACTTGAGTGATTGTTACTTGGATTTTTCTCTCTTCCTCAGTGACCTCTGCCTCTGCCTCTTTCTCTACTGAAGGAGAATTGAGTCTTGAAGGCATTAGCTATTGACTCATATTCGAGATGTAGTTTGGTTTCATGTGTCAGAAGAGAGATCATTAATTCATCTGTTGAAAAATTTGACAGATCCTTGGATTCAAGGATGGATGTAACAACCATTTTGAATTTCGTTGGAAGACTTTTGAGAAATTTCTCAACGATTCTTTGATCAAGGATGTCTTAAACAGTCAATTTGATCTGGTTTACAATTCCCATGACTCTGGTCATAAATTGATTAATGTTTTTAGACTCTGTCATTTTTAAAGTCTCAAAGTGCGTCCTCAAAGTCTGCAGCTTAACGGTTTTGACCCTGTCACTTCCTTGGTAAGATGATTTGAGGATGTCCAAGGCCTGTTTTGAGGTAACAACACCTGTTATTTTTTAGAAAACTGAGTCATCCACTGAGTTCGGAATTCGAAACTTTGCCTTATTATCTTTGTTCCTATGTGCTTCCTGAGCAATTCTTTGTTGATTTTTCATGGCAGCAAGGGCTGCAGGATCTGGTTCCATGTAATCAAGATCCACCAGATCTCGACACTCTTGTGCTTGTAAGAAGGATCTCATTCTGAGAGACCAATATTCATAGTTCTTTCCAAGAAGAATCGATCCTTGTGTTGGTCCTATATTGTTAGAGGAGGCCATCATGAAAAGAATTAGAATAGAAAAAAAATGTTAGAGATTTTTGTGCTTTACCTGTTTCCCATGTGTAAAACCATGTCCGAAAAGTTCTTTGTGTGACTTCAGACTGAAAAATGCGGGGCTGATCACTTCTTTAGCTTTGATCTGGCTAGATCTAACTATCCAAGAACGAGATCTATAGATTCAGAACTCGAGTTATCTGAGTTTACTCGAGAGCCAAAAAAAAATTGAAGCTCAACTTCTCATGTGACCGGGGGCTATAAACCAGGCGCTTTGGGCCTTCGAGCTTTGGGCATTAAGATGCATGAAGATCTCGGTTCCTTCAAATAACCAAATGAATGAATAAGCGAATTACCGCAAATATCAACGGTCCACAGTTACTTCGGGAATTTGTTCCTTCATGCCTTCAGGGCTCCGGTCGATATTCCTTTCTTACCTCACAATCCTCTGAACTCGTGAACCTCCAAACAGGGAGAAGATTTCGACCATCTCAACTACCCATTGAGATCTATGACTGATAATTACTTCGGGACTCTAGGCTTCATAGATCTTTCACCACTCATAATCACAATACTTGTAAAGTGTCAAGACGACGATCTATCTGTAGAGGTGTATATCCAATGATCCTTAGGCCTCTGTAAACGAATGACCTAGATCTTCTTCAGAACTCTGTCCTTCGGGAGTTTCCGTCTATTGACGTGCACTAGTCTCTGGAGTATCAAATCTTTGAAGTGAGAGATCAACCTCCACGTATCCTCTTGATTGGACGACTAAGATTTACCTTAGCCTTCGGGGCTTCGAAAGTTCTAAAAAAATTGCACCGTGTTTTCTCCAAGCCTTGAACTAGCGAAGTGGAAGATCGTTTGTCCACGTGTCTTCGTCGATGGATGGTCTAGATGAACTTTTGGGCTTTGGGCCTTCAAGATTTCTTTACTCATCACTGCTTGCTTCCTCCCAAAGAACGAGATCGCCGAATACGGGGATCGTCTAACATGTGTCCCATGCTTGGATCAGAGAATAGGACTTGTTTATATGTGACCGAGAGGTTTGACATCAGATTAACCTCTGGGTGCTTATATCACTTTGCAAGATCGATAATGGACCATGAATATCAATGACCACGAGTGATTGCAGAAACTCAATTTGATCACGCTTTAATTTCCTTCTCGATCTCCGCAATGCGAAGATGCTCGTCTGTAGTGGGATCAATATCCACCATTGATTTTTTGATCTAGAAAGATCAATGATCCTCAGGGCTTGCGGAGTCTCAACTTGCTCATGTTTTAATTTCCCTTGCGATTTTCACAATGGATTTCCACTGTCAATCTCCCATCAATGAGATCTGATGGTCGTGACTTAATCTTTGCTTGATCTCACGACTTATCTTGCTCTCGCCTAGATCTAACGGCTAAAAAAAAAATTTCACCTCTTTTACCTGCTCCTTGTCCTTTCTGAGCTTGATTGATGTCTTAGATCTGTTCCCGCGGTCGATCTTATGACTACTATAACTTCTCCTTTGTTGCTTCTACAAACTTTCTTTTGAAGAAAGAATTTCACAAATCTTTAAATGTGAAAGAATTTCATGAATTATATAAATGCTCACGAATCTTTAAGTGTTTCGTCCTTCTGCAACTCTTCTTTCTCGCGCTTTCTATCTCCTGTTGGAGTTACTTCACACACACCTAGGATTTATTTTTCCTAAGATTATTCCTTTTTTATTATTCATAATTAGTCATTATCCAGTCTCCTATATTTTAGGAGAAAATATTCCACTTGGAGAATATTCTCTTTTAGTTCACACTTCAGTTTGACTAGTTGAGTTGAGTTTAGATGTTGCATTGGGATCATCAACATGCAACATTGAGATCATCACCATGATAATTTGACCTTGCCTTGGTATCATCACTAGAGTGGCACATTAGCCTTGATTCCTTGATTTAACTCCTCACTACTCTCTGTTCAGTCAGTTAACTGAAGACTAGTTGACTAGTTAACTCAATTAGGTGGCAGTCCAGTCCCGTAATAGCCTGAGAGACTAGAATAGGTGGTAGTTCACTCCCGTAACTGCTGGTGTGTGTCCAAATCACTCTAGACCATCACTATGGTGACGTTTTTCACCTAAAGTCGAACTCATTGAGTTATACAGAGTATATCATGTGTAAATTATTCATTATTCATAACGGTTAATTAGAATTCTTCCATTCTTTCTCTCCTTCTTCTTCTTTTTCCAATTCTCTCTGCAAATGTGTGTATTATTGTTTAGCTAGATCTATTATGTGCAGGTTCAACACATTTACATGGTATTAGAGCTGACGGAATGCTAAGGAAAAGCTACACCAACATTTTTTGCAGGTACAAAAGATTGAAGACATCGAAAAGATGGAATTCCGAAAAGAATTCATTCTTACACCTTACAACTATTTTGCATGGAAGGAGAAAATGTCCATACATCTCCGATCCATAGGGTTGTACAGGTTAACCATGAATACAGATACAGAGCTGACATCAGCCATAGAAAAATCCAAGTACTTAAATCGCATGGATGAGGCACTCGAAACAATTTGCAGTCTTATTTCTCCCGATCTCCTTTTTCATATATCTTCCTGTAATACTCCCAATGAAGCTTGGACCATATTGTAAGGGCTCTTTGGAAAAAAAGATGAGATGAGGGGACACATGCTAGAGGTGTAGCTTCTCACATTGGATCCAAAAAGCTTTGAGAATATCCAATATTTCTTTACAAAATTAAAGGATTTACTGTCGCAACTCAAAGCTTGCAAGGTTGATAAATCGAAGGAGGAGAAACAAATAGTTCTCACCATTCTCTCCAATATTGGTCCTAAATTCTCAATATTCGTATCTACATTCCATACTGTCAGATTTGCCTTTGGAGCCACCTGGAAGATGCCTTCTCTTGAGAACTTTATCGAATCCCTGACACAAGAGAAAACCAAGCTCATCAACATGGGTGCAATTAAAGGGCCAAGGGCACATGCACTCATTGTGCATGATGGAAGCCAGAAATATCAGAAATCTAAAGATAAAGATACACAGAAATCTCATGCACATACGAAGAAGGAAGGGTACACAAAATCATTCACCGATGCCTCCGGATCCAAAGGAGAAAATGGAAGAAAAGAAGAGAAATGCATATACTGTCACAAAGGATTCCATTCGAAATCTGCATGCATGTAAAAAAAAAATAGATTTGATGTCTCAGATACTTCAACAAAACAACCTTGGAGATCGCATCCCTGAGGGTGCAAAGAAGAAGAAGCCAAAAGATCTGAATTCCAAGAAAGACAATTCTAGCCATGCCTTGATTGCCATTAACTCCTCTCCTGATGCTTGAATCGTAGATTCAGGAGCATCACATCACACAGATTCCTTAGAAGAAGTATATTCTTCTTTGGATGCATGCAAAGGTCCTCCTATTTTGATGGGGGACAACTCTTCTGTCGAAGTCACTGGCAAAGGAAGGATTGAACTCACCAATGGAAGCTTCAAGAATGTGTTGCATGTTCCCAAGCTTTCTGTCAACCTTCTCTCCATGTATCAGATGACGAATTCCAGCACCAGAAAGAGAGTTGTATTCAAACCAAATTCCGTGGACATCTACGACATGCAAACCAACTCTAGGGTTGCTACCGGTGAGGTTAATCATTAGTCTAGATTGTATACATTTTCTCAATTCCTTGAACCTGATTCTTCTTTACTCCTTACTCAAGCTGATGAAAGTAGTAGGATATGGCACAAAAGTTTTGGACATTTGAATTTTAGATACATGCAACAACTTAGCAAGAACAAATTAGTTGATGGTCTGCCAGACATCCATTTCTCCAAGGGAGTATGTGAGGGATATGTTCTCGGAAAACACCCTCAAGAGAAATTTGACAAAGGAAAGTCTCAGCGAGCTTCTGTACCTTTAGATCTGATTGACAGTGACCTCATGGGTCCTTTTCTGCATCCATCGATAAGAAAAGTGAGGTTTATTCTCATTTTTTTTGATGATTTCTCACGTTTTACATGGATCTACTTTCTTAGGCAAAAATCCGAGGTCTTTCAACACCTCAAAGATTTCAAAGCTTTGGTTGAGACACAGTCCAAAAATATCAAAGTCCTCTGAACTGATAATGGGGGAGAGTATGTGAATCATGAGATCCACAATATTTTCCATGAGGTAGGGATTCAGTTGCAGCATACAGTTCCCTAAACTCCACAGAAAAACAGAGTTTCTAAGTGGAAAAACCGATCTCTAAAGGAGATGGCATGTTGCATGTTGCATGCAAAGTCAATACCATAGAGACTATGGGTCGAAGCACTTAACTGGGCAACATACATCCAAAACAAATTTCCCCATATATCTTTCAAGGATAAGACCCCCTACGAGGCTTGGAGCGGCCTCAAACCGGAAGTGACCCACTTTCGTATTTTTTGTTCACGTGCATGGGCCAGGATTTCCTCTAAAAAGAGGAAGGCACTTGATCCACAGAGCACAGAGTGCATTTTTGTTGGATACCCTGACAGTGTGAAGGGATATCGTCTTATTGATCTTTCCTCGGACCGGCTCATCATTGAGCGTAGTGTCCAATTCCAGGAAAGTGTCTTGCATGTACCTCAGCAACTGCATGCAGACACCTTCACTCTTCCACCTATCCGAGATGATGAGCATGCACATGCCGACTCTTATTCAGACAAGAGTTCTGATTCAGAGGACTCAGATGATTCAGATTCAGATTCAGAGTCAGTACAGTCAGATGCAGAGTCAGAGCATCCAGATGTAGTTGCAAAGCCAGAGCAGAGGCCCAAGTGGGCACAAACTACTCTTCAGGATGCAGGGGATCTCGTTGGTGATCCAACCGATACTAGGAGAACTCGATCTGATTTCAAGGAGCCTCATGTTGCACTCACTTCCACTAAACCATTTCCCTCCAGGCATCTTTTCTTGGTTCAGTCTTTCGATCCATAGTTTTATGGCGAGGTTGTTGGAAATCCCTTTTGGGAATCTGCCATGCAGGAGGAGTACAACTCACTCCTCGAGAACCATACTTGGGATCTAGTTCCCCTCTCTTCTGGGAGGAAACCTGTCAGATGTAGATGGGTCTACAGGACCAAGAGCGCAACAGATGGACAGATTAGCAGATACAAATCCAAGCTTGTCGCCGAAGGCTTTCAGTAGGTTCATGGTATTGACTATGATGAGACCTTTGCTCCGGTAGTGAAGATGGATTCCATACGATTGACACTTTCCATTACGGAAACCAAGGTATGGGAAGTCCATCAGATGGACGTGAAGAATGCATTTCTTCACGGTGATATCTCTGAGGAGATCTACATGGAGAATCCCCAGGGATTTATGCAGGACTCATCTTTGGTCTGTCGACTGAAGAAGTCACTTTATGGCCTCAAGTAGGCTCCGAGGGCATGGTATGCCAAGATGGAAACCTACCTGTTGTCACAGAATTTTGTACGTTGTAAATCATACCCGAATGTATACATGCTTAGGATGGCTGATTCACTTCTACGTTTAGTTCTGTATGTCGATGATTTGTTGATCACCGGTTGCTCGACTTCAGCGATTGTTGCAATCAAGAGGATTTTTCATGACAGGTTTTTGATGATGGACATGGGTCCACTATACTTCTTCCTTAGACTTGAGATCAGTCAGGATGCATCAGGCATCAAACTATCTCAATCCAAGTATGCACAAGATCTCCTTGAGAGATTTCACATGACAGATTGCAAGTCTACTCTGATTCCTTACCTATCAGGAGTCAAACTTGAGGATGGCCAGGAGACTCCACTGGTTGACAACACACTATACAGACAGCTAGTGGGGAGCTTGTTGTATCTCACACACTCCAGACCAGACCTCTCATATGCAGTTGGCGCAGTTTCCAGGTTCATGCAGGAGCCGCATGAGCTACATTGGAAAGCTGCAAAGCATATCCTTCGATACGTACAAAGCACCATCACCTTTGGGATTCATTATGCAACAGACTCTACATTAGATCTCATCTGGTTTATTGATTCCGACTGGGCTGGCGATAGCATTGATCGCAAGTCCACATCTGGTTACTCACTCAATCTTGGTTCCGGGCCTATCTGTTTGTCGAGCAAGAAGCAAGCTGTCATTGCTCTATCTTCAGCCGAGACAGAGTACAGAGGGGTATTTAACATAACCATTCAAGCTATGTGGCTACAAAATTTTCTCACTGAGTTGAACATTCAGTTTCATCGACCAATCGTCATCTAGTGTGACAACCAGAGCACTCTGAAGTTTTGCAGAGATTCAGTTCAGAGGCAGCAGACGAAGCACATCGAGATCCACATGCACTACATCCGAGATTTAGTACATGAGGGGATCATCGACTTACAGTTATATCCTGCAGTAGAACAGACAACATACATTTTCACTAAGACCTTCACTGAGAAGAAATTCCATTCTCTATGAGGTCGTCTTGGAGTGAAGGACACAGTTGTCTAGCAACTGTAGTTCTTCTTTTTACATACATTGTACCTTGAGGGGGGGTTTTCCCATGAGGTTTTCCCTCTTTCCTCATTTTATTTTTAGTTTATCTTTTGTACTTGGGTACGTAACATGGCCTCGTTGCCGAGACCCAATCTTTATTTTCGACATAGTGATGTTGAGGGGGGG
>JASDQU010109103.1:102428-119465 GCA_032191745.1 Picea mariana
ATATAAATGAAATAAAATAAGGATAATCATAATATTCCTATAAGTAAATGGATAAGTTTTATCCCTACTTTTAAAATATGAACAATTAGGTTTTTTATCAACGGTTTAAGGAAACCCTGCTTGATTTTTAAATTGAAAGAGCTTGTGAATGTAAGGGATTGGGATAGACCCCCCCCCAATTTCTATGATTTATTCTTGGTATCCTTCAATGTTATTATATTTCCCTTTTACAAGCCTTTTAGCCTCAAAATCTATGTCCTACAAGGAAAACAAAATTCTCTATAGAAAGGGTTTGAGTATTGTCCATGACATTAAGGGATTCACAAATATTTTTAAGGTGGGAATGTCAATCCCTCAAAGGAATCATATATTTTTCCTTATTTTATGAGCTAGAATTTACCTCTAGAATTTATTAGGATCTAGGCTAGAGTGGTGTAAGAACTTCTCTTTCTTTGTACTTATAACATACCTTTTTTTAATTTTAATTAGGGATTTGTACCTATTTATCTTGTTGTATTTTACATAATCATTAGAAGAACCCTAATGGTTTTTATAGAAATAGGACACTCTTTAACATACCAAAGGTTTGTCATTCAACTTACCTTTTGTAATTCATACTTGTATAGTGAAATTTTTAATGGAAGTTGAGAGCATTATTGAAAAAATTTGTCAATAATGTTCAATATTTTCCTTAACGAATAGGATATTTAATTCATTATTTAAATTATTTATAAAAGTACAATATTTATTTTTGTTAAACATTAAGCAATTTCCGTTATTATAATTCTCTTATATGGGGATTTTTTGCATGGAAAACTTTAGAGTTAGGATTCAAGGTTTATGATCTAAGTTGAGCTCATGGTTGTTTATTATGTCAAAATTTACTATTAGGTTATAAATGGGATTTGAGATGTCATATAATGTACAACACTACTACCAAGCCCATAATACAATTCATCCAATTGGGTTTTATCCACTTCATTAGACCATGCAAATTATTTGATATGTGAAATTGTAGATCTTTATCAACTAAGACTTGAACAAACTCTCAACCAAGTCGTTGGAGTTGATTTTGTATTTGATAGATAAAACAAGGTCCTCATCTAGCCATAGAGGATTAGGTTTGGAATAATTTCTTAAGATAATGTCTTGGTTATTTCCTTTTCTAGAATTAAATTTTCCTAGAAAAATGATATTTCCTTCATTTCTCATTGTATGCATATCTTGTTCTAAGCCATTGTAAGGAAAACATTTATCTATATTTTTTTTCTTATGAAAGGTAGAATTAATAGGTGCTAAATAACATATTTATATATAAATATTCATATAATTCATATATTAAATATACATTGACATGGATTGATTGAAAGGGTCTTTCTTGTGAAGCCTAATATGATGAAAATGTTTCTTATTTATATAACAATATATGCATCCAATCCCTCTATGATAGGATACCTTGTGACATATTTACCACAAGGAAAATCATTCTATGTTAGGGATCTTGGGTTCTTTATGCTTACAAGTTTCAACAAGAAATATAATATCATTTTTACTTGGTATCCAACTGAACATTGGACCATTGCTCCATGGAAATACACTATGATTATGAGAGAGGATGAAAAGTGTCCCAAATTCCTATTTATTATTATCCTTTTGATCTCTATCCCTAATAATAGTTCTTAAATTTCTAATTATTTCCAATTTTCCTTCATACCTCCAATTTTTTTTACCTTTTGAACTTCCCTAATTTAACTTACTTCTAGACTGAGGTCTTCATTTATAAATATTCCTAACCCTAGAATTGGAATTTTATTAAGTATGCCACATTTATATCCATTATAGATTACCTTAACATGAATTGACATATTTCTATTCTTAATTGTTTTTCTTTGCCTCTTTTCTTGTATGAGACAATTTGTTTGAATTTGTAGCTTGTTTTGTAGTCCATCCTTGACATGAGTTAACATGTCCTCTTCGTTATCCTCTTTCAAACAAAAAATTATCATAGTTTATGTATTAGGATAAGGATAATGCTTAATGTCGTTTTTTTTAAATCTCTAAGAATTATCAAATAAATTAAAAATAAAATATTAAATAAATAAAAATATTGAAAGTAATACTATTTAAATATGGTAAAAATGGAAAGAAGGAGGTCATAAGTAATAAAACTAAACTTACTTTTATTGGACAATTTTCCCCAAATCTAGTAGGAATTTTGTTACAAAATATAGTTTTGATTGATTCATGAGAACTTTGATTAGAGAAATTCTCCCTTAGATGTTTTAGCCCATTTCAAAACAATCCATATTAGTAGAATTTCTAAAAAACTAGTGCATCAAACATGAACTTTTCCTTTCCCAAAAAATAATTAAAATGAACTTAAGAAAGATATCAAGTTTGTCCACATATTTACTCACTCTCAAATTAAAATAACATATTTTTATGGTTTCCTTTAGACATCAAATCATGAAGGGTAATTAAATTATAAAAATAAGTACAATTGTATTTTATAATATAATTGTTAGAGTATGTTCAAAGAAAATGAGATTCATCTTTAATATATTTGTATCATAAATTTTACTAGATACCTTATACCAAGGTGTATTTTAGTTAGTATGATAACCAATTTCATTATCTAAGTCATGAACATCAACCCTATTTGAGCAATATTATTTTTGTTTTTAATTTTCACAATGTTCATAAAGTAGTTTTGATAAGCTAAATTAGGATGTATAAAATCTTCATAGTATTTCCAATGCTTTTAATGAATGATTTGATTGGAATATTAAGACTTCTCTTTAAAATTTGTAATAATAATGATAATTATAATTATAATAATATTTGTTATGTTTATCTCAAGGTGTAACGGCCCCTCTGTTACATCAACAATTAGTGATGTACAAAAGAGGTATATATATATATATATATATATATATATATATTGAAAAAATGTTAGTACAAGTGAAAATGCGTCATAACATGTATTAATAACTACACAATCAATTTCATCACAATCAATTGAAAGAAACATCACTATTATCAATCAATTGTATCTTATAAAGATAACAATGTCAAGGATGATTTTAGGGGCTAAATTTCGCTCATGGGCTATTTTTTTGTGGTTTTTCCCAAAAAATGATTCATTATTCTAAAAATGATTCGCCCAAATTCTATAGGATAAAATTATTTTACCTTAAAAATCGCCAAAATTGTATACAAATTATATAAAATTATTGGAAATTTGAATACTTTTACAAAAATATCACCAAACATTTAATAGTTGGCATTTCAAGGATTAGTAAGATTTGCCAAGGTTTCTACATTTTAAAATAAATTTCCATCCTTAAAATCATCCATGGATAACATAAGGAATCTACTCGCCCAACCTATCCTGCATGGTTAGAACCTCCAAGACACATAAGCAACACTCAAGTCTAGGATTCATCCGATTGATTTTGACCACTTAAGGTCTCAGGACTGACGATTGTTCTAAGCAACACAGAAGTCTCTAATTCCCATTAATTCAATCATACACCGCTACTCCAAAATATAATTATCATCATACTTAACCATTAATTCATCATAGTGCAAATAATAATCTACTCTATTTAATCAATCTTCAAGCAACATTAAGTGTACATGAGTAAGAGGCTTTTACATAAAGAATAATAACCCAAAGAGCATAAGTAAAATATTAGTCTCATGTATCTCAACTTTGCATCTTCATAGTAAGGAATATCTTTTAAGAATATATATCAGAAATTTAAAGGATTAAATTATATATTCGTTTGCAAGAAACCACAAGAAGATCAATCTTATTAAGAAATACATTAAATTTAGATGATACTTTGCATTATGTATCCAATTTATAAAACTAATAAAAATAAATCATAAATAGCAATCAATAAGAAGTTTAATGCTTGCATATCCATTTTAAAAGAACTAATAGGTTCAATCATAAAATGCAATATGGAAAGATTCCAAGACTACCTTACATTTCCATTCTAAGAAACTAAAAGAAGTTCAAACCCCTAATTAAGAATTAGATAAGATAAATTATATGTTATCTTTCATATCTATATAAGGAAAATTAAAGAAGATAAAGTTTCATTTAAACAATAAAAATAAGAACCCAATGTTGACTTATAAACCCAATTAAAAAAACTAAAGGAAAACCCTACTATAATATAAGAATCCAATGTCAACTTACAACTTTGTTCAATGGTATTAAGGAAGACCAAATCTTATTTCAACCATATGTATGAATGCAATTGCTATCTTAAAAATTCATTAAAGGAGTCAAGGGAAGGCCAATATTATGATTAATAATAAAAGGTATTCATATGCTAAATTACATCTCCAAGTAAAGAAACAAAAAGGAGTTATGAGATCTATCCCCGCCCTTAATCTGGTGTGCAGAAAAATATGAAATTTGTTATAGACCTCAATATGTCCCTCCATCCATACCTTAATCTGTCCCTCAATCTAGACCTTAATCCGGCCCTCAATCCATAACTTAATCCGACCCTCAATCCGACACTTAATCTGGTCCTGGATCTGACACTAATTTCTAATAATTTATTAATTTTATAGCTTTCGAGTAAGGGACAGTAAATTTGATGCAAGGTCTGTCAAGAAGTGGCAGTGATAGGTAAGAGGTGAGTGAACGTGTATATGCCAAGCCAATCAAACAATTTCAAACTCACCCTTCTTGGTGTTAACTCTACAAATGTTATCATTGTTTTAAAATGTGTAAAATCAATACAAAAACAATTAACTAGAAATGGGAAAACTAGACATGAATAGCTTAAATAAAACTATTATTTTCAAGAGAGACGTTTCCATATGGAACTTAATCCATCACCTTATCCAACCACTGATCCGACCCTTGATCCCGACCTTGGAACGAAACTAAATTTCTAAAAAAATCGAAATTAAAATTTACAAGCAGTGAATCGATTTAGGAATGGTTAAGCCTTAAGGAATGGACAGTAAATAGATACAGAGGCACTCATTAAGGTCAATTTAATTTTTGTATCCCCAAATTCATTCCACGAATTATAATACTTAAAAATTAAAATTCAGAAAAATAGAAATAAAGAGAACAATAAATGCTCAATTAAATTCTAGGATTGTTTCTAAAATACAACAAAGGAAATACATAACTGTAACGACCCCATTGTTATGACTACATGTGACACAATGCAAACTATTTTTTTTTCTTTAAGCAGGATGACAACAATGACAACAATTAAACAACGCAACTTGACTACGAACACAATGCATCCAGATCAGGCAATAGACAACAAGTCGGCATATTAGCACATCAGGCAACTGGATGAAACATGTGATAATCAATAGACAGATAAAACGACTACCCGCCCGACATAATCAAGACAATTCCTACAAGCGAAAGGACAACATCACAATCCTAGCACAGCGACTTCGACGACCAATAACTAGTAACCTCTACGACGCACAACCAATTGCATTAAGGCATCACAGAACCAAGTACCAACATCAATTACAACGAACAACGCCCACATGGTGAAGAAGAGACTCTGACCAAGTTATCATTCACATCTATCTATCAGGGCATGCAATGATCCCCTCATCAAGAATCATGTCGTCACAAGGCAATAGGCATGACAGTCACCAAGGCGCAACATAGCATATCTAGACCAGTATCCGAAGAAAAATCCAATGCGCTAGGAGACCGAATTAACTGTCCAACATGAAGACTATACCCAAGCACCCAATCGACAAGTCAACAATACGCAAGGGAAATCTGACTACTAAACAATCATACATCATAATAACTTCTTGGAACAACAAATTCAATGCAAACATACATCAATCTGTACACATTAAAAATAATTATTATCAAAACAAATAGTTCCTTGTAACTATTTTCCAATTCCAATATCAGATAAGTATTTTCCTAAGGATGAATTTGTTATCCTTTAAACTAAAACAAATATGAAACATGTCTTTTAAAACAAAATAAAACATGTCTTTTAAAACTGAATATGCTATCTTTTAGACTGAAACAATATAATAAAATTGCTATCTATGGAACGCAGATAGGATCTATATAATGAATCGTTATTTAATGGAACGCAGATAAAATCGCTATCTATATGATCTATATATTGATATTACTGTATTTTTTGTATTTATTACTGTATTTATTGGTAATTATTATTGTATTCAAATCGTTGTCTAATCATTGACTATCAATATGCTATCAATCGTTGTCAATATGCTATCAGCTGACTATTAGTAAAATCGTTGTCAACATGCTATCAGTATGTTATAAATAAATCGTCATTAATAAAATATTCTATCAATATGATATTAATAAAATCGTTGTCTTTTAAACTATATGATTCATTGTCCTTTAAACAATACATTGATTTAAACAATCAATTATATTGTTGTCTTTTAAACAGGATTAACAGATATAAAAAGGAATTTAGCAAGAAGTTAAAATATGTATCATTGTCATGATATCGTTGTCTTAAAAAGGTTAACAAATATAAGATAATTTAGCAAGGAATTAAATATGTATCTTGTTGTTGACAATCCCCATTGTTGTTTATTAAAAACGAATTAACAATTATAATTGAAATAACAAGGAATTAACAATAATTAGATCGTTGCCGCCCAAAGGGGTTGGATCCAATGGTGGAAAGCGAGGAGTTTTTCACTGTTGGGAAAGGTTCAATTCTCGTGAGGGCTTTACCTGGAGCCATGGGGACACCTTGAGGTAGTGGTCGAACGTGTGGCTGCACCCAGAGATACTATAATAAATGGTATCGTGACCCATGCACACATAAGTGGATCAAAGCCCACCCCCATGTCCTTCATTTTTTGAGCCCGCAGGGGTGTAGACCGATTGGCATGTGCCGTGTAAATGGAAGGAAATGTAAAAATGAGGTCTCAAGGTCGATTCTCACCCCTATTTATCCGGAGACGTTCTTGCGGGCTGGGCGATTCTCCCTAGGGGTTATAAGGCAGTCGGTAGGATTCGACCCCGTGTAACGCGAGTACGATACTACCGCCGCTACCGATTCCCCTAGTTACAAAAAAAAAAAAATTATTAGATCGTTGCCTAATTGAAATAAAATGTCGACTAGCAATGGCATCGATGTCTAGCATTCATTCGCTGTGCAGTTACATTTTTAAAAAGAATTTTAAAATCTACAAATTTAACCTCTGCCGGCAATTTCGCTGTGTTAAATACATTTCAAAAGAGAGATAAAAACTCTATCAAACGAATTCTCCACCAGGTAAAATTGTTGTGGTAAATGCATTTAAAAAAGGAGATAGAAACTCTATCAGAATGAAATTTCTGCCAGGTAAAATCGTTGTGGTAAATGCATGTAAAAAGGAGATATAAACTCTATCAAAACGAATTTTTTTCCAGGTAAATTCATTATGGTAAATGCATGTAAAAAGGAGATATGAACTCTATCAAATGAAATTCCTTCCAGGTAAAATCCTTGTGGTAAATGCATGTAAAAAGGAGATATAAACTCTATCCAAACGAAATTTCTGCCAGGTAAATTCATTGTGGTAAATGCATGTAAAAAGGAGATATTAACTCTACCAAAATGAAATTTCTTCCAGGTAAAATCATTGTGGTAAATGTATGTAAAAAGGAGATATAAACTCTATCAAAACAAAATCTATGCCAGGTAAATTCGGTTTGGTAAATGCATGTAAAAAGGAGATATGAACTCTATCAAAACGAAATTTATGGCAGGTAAAATCGTTGGGGTAAACTTGTAATAAATATATATTAAATACGTTGCTATAGTATATAAAATTGCAGTCACTATATCTTACAATAGTAGTCACTACATCTTAAAAACGCAGTCAATATATTAGATTCCATTCAATACATGTAAATCGCAGTCAAAATACCAAACCAATCACGAGGATTCATCATTAAACTCGCAGAGATGATACCAAACAAAGTGTTGGGATTTATCAATAAAATCACATAGGTTATACCGATCAAGCACTAAGTAATATGACAAGAAATCGTAGAGATAAAGCGTAGAGATAATCAAACAAAAACATAGAGACTAATCGATTAGAGATGAATCAAACAAAAATGAAGAGATACTTAGCACAAGAAGGTGCAAGACTGATCATTCGGCAATGGATCAATCAAAACGCAAAGATACTCATTCACAAGAAGGCGCAAAGAATTGAGATTAATCATAAGATAAAAATGAAGAGATAAGTAAGGGTTTGATAACTGGGAGAAATGTATCCTTCACTTATTATCCATGCACAGGAAAGTAGGGCATTTGAATCTATAAGTATTTAAACAACGAAGTGACGACCATCGATTCGGCTCCTGGCCAATTGTTCAGGCATGTGCTAATAACTAAATGGATAAGGGACAGAAGATAAAAACTAAAATTTTTCTTCACATTAATCAATAAAAACAAATGCAAATAAGTCATTGCAATCAGAGGTTGGGTTCGCCAGAGGAAATCAATTCAGAATACAACAAGCAAGGGGATTACAAATATCGTAGGAAAGAAGATGTAAGAAATCTCATGGCAATGAAATCTTCAACCGAGAACATAAAATAACATGTGTAAATTAAATTTCATTGCAAGTAACAACTTTAACAAGCGTACCTTAGCCAAATGTGAATGCTCTAAAGTTGTTGTCTTGCACGCGCTCTGTCAAGATCCCGCTTTCAAACCGATGTGACCTCACTGGTACCTCCCAGCCAATTCTAGGGGTAATATTCTTCCCACGCACACAATACCAGAGAATGTTATCACCCAGGTCGCCTCGCAAGGTCGAGATACCACTTGTTACCCTAGATAGGTATCCCAACTCCCACAAGAGAAAGTTCAGTCAAGATAAAATTTTAGCAATGTAACGTTACACAAGACAAATGATGATCCATACTCCTCATTTGCCATATCTTTTATAGAGTTTCCTAGTAATCAGTTTCCCAAAATTTTCATTAAATTTCTTTTTCATTAAATTAATTAGGAAAAACCTCCCCCGTACACATGTCGCTCGATCCCCTAGTTGCACCAGAAAATCAATTTTATTAATTAATTAAATATTCCTATTTCCCTCACCCACCTAAATCATTCCTAAAAACACTCCTCAGTGTCCCAAAATTCCCTTACACTTCTTAAATGACTTACGCCTTACGTAATTCCTAGTTGACTTTGAAATTAAAAAGTTATAAAGGGAAGATTCCTTACTAAGTTAGACATTCAACTTTTTCCTTATGTTTTCCCTTTTCTTTAAGTTTCCCTTTTTCTTTAAGTTTCCTAATTCTTTTAAGTTTCCCCCTTTTTCCTTTTTAACTAAAAATCAATTCAGCAAGTGTAGATAAAACAACCCTTTTACCCTTTTTCCGTTTTAATTAAAAATTAACTTAGCAAGTGTAGATAAAACAACCCTTTTACCCTTTTTTCATTTTAATTAAAAATTAATTTAGCAAGTGTAGATGAAACAACCATTTACCCTCTTTTCTTTTTAACTAAAAAATAATTTAGCAAAAGTACATAAAAACAACCATTACCCCCTTATTTAAAATTAATTCTCCATTATAATTTTGACTTTAATAAATAAGTTTGAATCTCTTACCCCCCTTCTTGTTACATGTTTATTTATTAATTTATTTATTTTACCACAAGTTCTACTTAGTCCTAGGTTTTAATTTCACTAGGCTAGGCGACATTTTTATTAGGAAAAAAATGTTTTTAAATATTACTTATCACATCATTCATTTTAAGGCCGATAATTTATTCACTTACTAGTTAAAATTGTGACGTGCCCTTGAGAACGCACTAGGTGCTCCAAGGGTGCCACTCGCCTCTTTCGTTTTCCTTGCACAACGTGCCCTTTAGGACACACTACGTGCTCCAAGGGTGCCACTCGACTCTTGAATGACTTTGGTAGATGTCAAACCCCTAAATTCAATACTCCACTAGGTGATCTTGTCGGAGACTAAGGGCCTCTAAGGAATAATACCCCTACCTTATTGCGCTTCCATTATAATCATTGTGACTAATTGTCACAGTCTTCCCGCATGGCATCATGGGTCTTATCGAAATAGGTAATCGTTAACCTACATTTTGAGCCACGACGGGAGTGCTAGTAGGCTGTGGCAGGGCTGCTGCCACACCTCTCCCTCAAATTCTTTGTTTGTCATGCGTGACCCCTCTACTCCATAAGTGACTCTCGTTGGCAAGCTATCGTCAAACTACATCCATCAACGAATCATGTCAGCAATAATAATCAATCATGATAACATATAATCATATGTGCATATTTCACATCAACAACATTCAAACCAAACAATCCACTCCCTGAATCAATCCGGAGTCTAAGGAGTATCATCAGTGCCTCTGCATCCTCAATGTACAAATTCCTACACACTCAGGAGAACCCAGTCAATAATACCTGTCTACATAAATACAATCAAAATAATAAATCATCAAATCCATCATATCTCATAATAATAATCGACACGACCAATAGTATAATMACCCGRATAACTTGCAAGAAAGWKTCCTCAAAGAATAAGCTCRCTCAGTGTGCACAAGAGCGGGATGTTACATACCCCCTCTTGGTCTAAACTTCGTCCCGAATTTTCATAGTATATAAGTGTCGAAATAAAGTGTATCACAACTGTATCATAAGTCTATCTATCAAACAGAAATGGAAACTTTTGACGCGTATCATATGCGTCATCCCAAGTCATCGAGTGCAAACTATAGTTGTCCCATTGGACCTTGACCTAATCTATTGTTCAACGTCGTAGTTGTCGAATTCGATGGTCCAGAATGTGGATTGGCTCCACCTTAGCGCACCCTCGTCAGATACCTACAAGGAGCACATGTCAATAACATGTGTAGGATCACTAATATAATGTCTCAAAACAGATACGTGAAAAACATTGTGCATGTGCCTCAAAGAATCAGGCAAGGCCAGTCGATAGGCCACAGACCCCTTATTTTCCACAATATCAAAAGGTCACACGAACCTAGGGGATATTTTATCACCCTTTCCAAAATTTATCGAAATCTTATGCAGTTTCACCCGCAATAAGACTCGATCGCCAACTTCGTAACTATGGTCGACACGATGCACATCGGCATAACTCTTATATTGATCCTATGCTTCCTTGATCCTTTGTCTTATTGTTTTCATTTGATATTCAATTTCTTGGATCACTTCTGGTCCCACCAGGACCCTATCCTCAAGACAATCCCAACTCAAAGGCTTCTAACATGGTGGCCCATAAAGAAACTCTAAAGGCGCCATCTTAATGGTGCTTTGATAACTATTGTTATATCTGAATTCTACCAGTGGAAAGAATTCTTCCCCTCTTCAGTTGGTCCATCACGTACATACACAACATGTTCTCCAAGATTTGGTTTGTTCATTTCTTCTGCCCATTTGTCTCCAAAGAATACGCAGTACAAAATTTAATTTGGGTTCCCAAGGCCTCTTGGAAACTAGTCCAAAATTGTTCAGTAAACACCAATCCTCGATCTGATATAATACTCTTAGGCACACCATGCAGCCTCACAATATCACTGATGAAAACTCTAGCTATGTCAGGTGCCTAATATGTCGTATGCACAGGAATAAAATGAGCACTCTTCGTCAGAGTGTTGACTACCACAAACATCGAGTCATGTCTCCTTGCCGTCAGTGGCAATCCAACAATGAAATCCATCGAAATGACATCTCATTTCAATTCCAGAATTGCGTATGGTTGTAGTAATCCTGTCAAATGTCTATGTTTAGCCTTCACCTACTGACATTCTAGACATGTTGCCACGTAGTTGACTATGTTTTCCTTCATTCCTTTATAGAAGAATAAGGGTTTGAGGTCTACCCTCATCTTCGTGAGTGCTGGGTGAGCCATGTACATAGCTCTGTGAGCCTCATTTAAGATCAAACTTCTCAACTCGTCGTTGGGAGGTACGTAAATTTGAATTTTAAATCTCAATAATTCGTCGTTGTCCATAGTAAATCCTTCAAATTTTGGTACGATCATTGTGTTTTGTCAGATAAAATCCTTGACCTCATTGTACTATTCATTATCACGTTGTAAGGTTATAATATTTTAACGTAAATTTGTCTGAAGAGGCATAACTGAAAATATGTGTGGTCTCCGACTCAACTTATCTTCCACTCTGTTCACTATTCCATTTATGTAAGTAATATCGAAATTGAACTCGCTAAGAAATTCCAACCAACGTCATTGTCGCGCGTTCAAGTCACTTTTCATAAAGATGTGTTGTAGTCCACAATGGTTTGTTTTCAGTTCAAATTTTCGTCTAATAAGGTAGTGTCTCCAAACTCTCAAGGCATAAACAATGGCTAACAAATCCAAATCATGCGTCGCATAGTTCTCCTCATGCCTTCTAAACATTCTCGAGATGTAAACAATGAATCGACCATCTTGCATCAAGACTCTACCTAAGATTTCCTTGGATGCATCAGTTCATACCAAGAATTTTGTGTCCATGTCAGCGACCTTTAGTATCGATGTTGTTGTCAATATCTCCTTAAGCCTCCGAAATGCCTCCACGCAATTCTCGGTCCAAACAAAGTTCTTCTTCTTCTTCTACAATTCCATAATCGTATTTTCTATCTTCAAAAAACCCTCGACAAACTGTCGATAGTATCCCGCTAGACCCATGAAGTTGCGCACTTCGGGGACATTTGTCGATGCAGGCCATTCCATAATAGCCTCGATCTTTGTTCGATCTATGATGATACCTTCATCGGAGATGACATGCCCTAAGTAGTGAATCGTCGATTGATAAAACGATCATTTAGACAATTTCCAATATAATTTGTTCTCTTGTAGACACTATATTACCAAGCACAAGCACTTTTCATGCTCCTCCATCATCTGAGATTAAGTCAAAATATTGTCAATGAATACTTGGAAAAACTTTTCCAAGTATTCGCGGAACACCCTGTTCATCAAAATCATAAATACCCTATGGGCGTTTGTCAGTCCAAAAGGTAAAATCATAAACTCATAATGTCCAAACCTCATCTTAAAGGCGGTCTTAGGGATGTCATCCTCCTTGATCTGTAACCAATGATACCCTGATCACAAGTCAATATTTGAAAACATCGTCGTGCCTTTCATCTGATCGAATATATCATCAATCCTTGGTAATGAGTATTGATTCTTGATTGTTGACTTGTTCAATTGATGGTAGTCAATGCAGAGTCTCCACGACCCATCCTTCTTTTGTATGAAAATAACAGGCACACCCCACAGTAACACACTAGGACGTATAAGTCCCAGGTCCAACAACTCCTTCAGTTGCATTTTCAACTCCTGTAACTTTGGATTTGACATCCAATAAGGAGTTCTTGCTATCGTTTCAATCCTCGATTTTAGGTCTGTGGTAAATTCCAATTCCCTCTCTGGCGGCATCCCCGGTAACTCCTCAGGGAAGACGTCCATGGACTCTCTCACCACCAGAAGATGTTCTAGACCTTCTTCTACTCCCTTCTCATTTAAAGCAAGGATCGCATAAAGATTACATCCCTTGCGCATGCTCTTCCATAGCTGCAAGGAAGAGATAAACCTCGAGGAAACTCCCTGGTTCCAACCTATAATCACGTATCTTTTTCCCTCATCATCGACCAAGCTCAACCATTTTGTATTATAATTGAGTATTGCCTGATGTGATTCCAACCAGTCCATACCAATCACGACATCATAAGATCCTAAGATCATGATGTACAGGTTGGCCCTAGTGACAAACTCTCCTAGGTTAAGGCTAAATCCCGTAACCTTCCCTCCAACCTTTTGTTTGGCTCCCGAAGCCATTTATGCAAAAATAAACTCATCCTATTCGACTGCCTTTACCTTAATTATTTTTAACACTGCCCCAGAAATAAAACTCTTTGTAACACCTGGATTTATCAAAATACTAAGGGTCTGGTCAGCGACGGTACCTGACGTCTCAAGCATAGTCGATTGGTGGTCTTTTTGGTGGTTATTCACTACTGCATGAATCTGATGGGCCTTTCCCAAATCTCCCACAGTAGTGGGTTTGGATGATCCAGATGCTCTAGTCCTCTCCATTGGGCATTCGTGTTGGTAATGTGGCTCCCCACATTTCCAACACCCTTTCTTCGGTCCAATACTCCTGGTACTCGAAGTAGAAGCTGACAGCCTACCGGCCTAGAATCCTGGCCTGTTTTGTTGAATAGACCTAAACTATTGTTTTTGTGGTCGACATTGTTGTTGGTGATGTGGTCCTCGGTAAGGAGTTCGGTGTTGAGGCATTGGCGTCAAGGTGTAGTGAAAGTGGATCCCCTTTGGAAGCCATGAAATCCTAGTGAAATTCTAGCTAGTGTCTGATGTTGTTGTGCACCAGATGACACTTGCCCTATTGGTCTCGCTAGAGTCCTGCTCTGAACCCCATTGATAAGCTCCTCCTCTACTATGAGGGCCTTCTGGAAAGCATCATGCAAGGTCTAAGGCATCAAAATCCTAACCTTTGCACAAATTCTTACATTAAGGCCAAACAAGAACCTGTTGACCTTAAGTTTCTCAGTATTCAGGTACAGAGCATACCAAAGAAACTCCATAAAATGGGCCTCATACTCGTGCACCGTATGGTCTCCCTATCACAAGGCGTTGAACTTGTTGAGCTGACGCTCAATGAATTCCTTCGATATATACCTCTCTTGGAACCATTCCTCGAACAATTCCCATGACACGTCTTTGACAGCCATGTTCAATTGTGGCAGGAGTGTCTTCCACCATAATAGAGAGCTCCCCTTCAGTTGAAATACTGCCATGTAGACCTTCATGTTGGAGGTATAGTGATGAAATGCAAAGAAAATTTCCATATTCTCCAATCATGCCTCGGTGGATGCATCATTCAGGGCACCAAAGAACTCGGGAAATTTGACCTTCTCGAGTTCACAGTGAATGCTACCAGTACTGACCGGAACACGTGGTGGACCCTCAGGGGGTGTCGATGCCCTAGCCTCATCTCTATACAAACATATGATCAATGCCTCAGACATCCGTTGAAAGGACCTCATTAGAACCTGTTCGTCTCCCTAGGGGTTAGACCCCTCAGGCGTGGATGCTACTGGGGGCGTCTCACCTCCTCCCCTAGCACCCCATCGTCTGCCTCTGTGGCGTCCTCTAACCATGATTACCTACATGAATACAATTCAACTTAATTAGAAACATTATAGTCAATTATCTATCAACGGGAGTTGTTGTGATCCCAAGTCGTGGGGTGAAGCGGCTCCAATACCATATGTAACAACCCCATTGTTACGACTACATGTGGCGCAATGTAAAATCATTTTTTTTTGTTTTAAGGAGGATGACAATAACGACAAAATTTAAACAACACAAATTGATAATGAACATAATGCATGCAGATCAGGCAACAGACAACAACGAATCAACATACTAGCATATCAAACAACTAGATGAAACATGTGATAATCAATAGACAAATAAAACGACTACCTACCGACACAAGAAAGACAATTCCTACAAGCAAAAGGACAACATCACAATCCTGACACAATGGCTTTGATGACCAGTAACTAGTAACCTCTACGGCGCGCAACCAATCGCATTAAGGCATCACAGAACCAAGTACCAACATCAATTACAATGAACAACACCCACATTGGGAAGCACAGACTCCGGCGAGGTTATCATTCACATCTATCCATCAGAGCGCACAATGATCCCCTCTTCAGGAATCATGTCGTCACAAGGCGATAGGCGTGACAGTCACCAAGGCGTAAGATAACATATCTAGACCAATATCCCAAGAAAAATCCAACGCATTAAGAGACCGAATTAACTGTCCAACATGAAGACTATACCCAAGCACCCAATCGGCAAGTCAACAAGACACAAGAGAAATATGACCACTAAAAAATCATACATCATAATAACTTCCTGGCGCAACAAATTCTATGCAAACATACATCAAATTGTAGACATTAAAAATAATTATTATCAAAACAAATAGTTCCTTGTAACTATTTTCCAATTCCAATATCAGATAAGTATTTTCCTAAGGATGAATTCTCTATCCTTTAAACTGAAACAAATATGAAATGTGTCTTTTAAAACAAAATAAAACATTCCTTTTAAAATTGAATACGCTATCTTTTATACTGAAAAAATATAATAAAATTGTTATCTATGGAACGCAGATAGGATCTATATAATGAAATCGTTATTTAATGGAACGCACATAAAATTGTTATCTACAATGGGGGAAAGACTCACTTCTATGAAGAGGATAGGATATGATAGTGTGTATTGTCATTAATTCTAAGATTATAAATTGTAAAATGCTTTTGCATTTTCTATATATTTCTCCATGATTCTCTATAGATGTTGTAGCCCCAAATTCACAACCATATAAAATAATAGGAGTGACAAGAGTCTCAAAGAGGATTTTATTCTTATTCCAAATCCAAAGGACCGCTGATTTACAACTATTTTCAAGTCCATAATAATAATTCCACCCTCCATTTATCATTTTCTCAATGCTATAATTCCAGTTAAGCTTGTAATGAAGATCAATTCCAAGATATTTGTGTGAAGTCTCCTCCAAGATATTATTGTCATACATGAAAATAGCATGAGTAATATTTTTGGATTTGATTATCATAATATTTGTTTTCTCAGTATTAATAGGCATACCTATACTGGACAAAAAATCCTTTAAAATATTTAGTTGCTTGTTGAAATCATAGGGACTCCATGAAATAAGAACAATATTATCAACATAAACAAGAAGGATGATGACTGTTCCAACTACAGATTTGTTGATGCATCCTACTTCTTCCACACAACCCTATTACATGTCGATGTATATGTCAACATGACGGTTAGGGGAAAATAGACAACCTTTCTTAACTATAATATTATGATTAATTTATTTTGAATAACCCTCAATGTTCTAAGACATGGAAACACCATTTTCATATAGACTTATCACAGGA